>CM042322.1:4806870-4829370 GCA_023566125.1 Zingel zingel
TTTAAAAGACAATTCTGGCGCAAAACGAACTTAGGGGTTATTATTACCAGATATGTACCCACTCTGTTGCTCTCTGGGACATGTTTTGGGAGTTTTTAGCTTGAACGACGCTAGCACGGACCGCCGATTAGCTTACAACGCTAGTATTCGGGGCACAGGGAACGTAAAAACAAATCGCTATTTATACCACTTAAAAGGCTCAAAATATCACCACACCTCAACGGTAGCATAATGAGGGCCTGCAGTGTTTCCTCTATGTTGATTGGCAAGTGGCGGCCCGCCACGGTTAGATTCCTCCCGCCACGGTATCAGAAATGTACAAAAAGCCGTCTATCAGCAGTGATTGTTAGAGAGCACGTCAGAGAATAGCGCGGACACGCGCTTCACAACGCGAGTGGGCACGCGTGCCACTCGGAGAAAAGGGAGAAAGAGAAAAGAGACAGGCTGTCTGGAGGACCCAGTTGAGATGGCATGTGTGCATCCTTGAGAACTGTAAGTCGGTAACTTATGTTGTCAGTTCATTTAAGCCTGTATTAGTCTATAGTTCTTGCAAATTTAAATTAAGTTAACAGGTGATTTTCGTGGTTTCACCTTCACCTGCTAGCTAAATTGCACGTGGCTGTTACAACGCCCTTGCTCCCGTTTGTATTTTAGGTGCATTATTTACATGCTCTAGTAGTTACACTGCATTAATATACTGGAAGTGCTGGAATCCCATAATTACTAGAACTACCGTGAGCGGTCATTTTGACCGCCAGATTTCAAACTCTATAATCTCTCATGATAAATACCCAATTGTGATATTAATGCATGTACTGTCTTAGGATATCTTTAGAACAACGTAATAACACCGACATGTACATTTTAACGATTTTAATTATACTTTTGAGTAGTAGCCTAATACGTGTTTCAATAATTCATATCATGGCATAGTAAACCATGATTATTTCATACATTCATATCCCGAAAAATATTCATTCATTCAACATAATTTACAGCCAAATAACAATTAAAAGTACGTTATTTGAACATTTATAACCTAACCTGGCACTGCCTCCGTTTTGGTGTCTGCTGCGGTGCACAGCGCTGTTCGGACCGTGCGCCGCTGCTCTTTTTTCCTCCATAAACTCCGCTCTCAGCTACTTTGCCAGTTGCTACATGAACTTCCTCCGGGACATTTTACAGCTGGTGCACTCGTTGGAGAGGTTGTGTGTAATGATTCCAGTCAGCTGTAGCATGTATAAAGTTATATGAACACAGACAGCTACCGGCCATCTACGTGTTCTGCGCCTTTCACAGAGTGAGCGCCCGGTGCTTTTCTTGTGATTCAGAACAGAGTCCATCCACGCCGTAGTAGCCTACGTTACCGACTCTGGCTTTGCCTTCGGTCCATCAGTGATGCCCACACTTGTTACTCGAGACCGCTAGTTACGTTTCTCTGACAGAGACTATGATAGTTACTAAGCAACCAAGATGCATCTTCAACCGCGCAAAAGATTAACAACAAAACCGCAAAAATCCAAGCGGTCAGTATGACCGTGTATGGCCGAAATAGGTAAAAGTGATTGTATTTTCTTTGCCTTTTGTGTAATGTATATAAAAACAATTTTAAATACAGACTCTTTTAGGAAAAGTCAGGTACCAGCAGGATTGTATTTTTTTTTTCAGCAAAGTTATTACACACAAACGGTCAAAATGACCGTCCTGGCCGTTCTAGTGTTAACGAACAGGCCACAGGGGGACCATCTACAGCATGTATGCTACTCAGCATTAATGGGACACCTTTTCTGAATTCCCCTATAACCGAGCCTTGGAGTTATTTTTCCAAAAGCCAAGAAAAATCAAATGCACACAGCAAGGCTGCCAACTTTGCCACTGAGGCAAATATGCAATTAGTTTCATTATGAATGGTTTCATTCTATACTTTTTTGGTTTCTGAACTGAAACTGAAAATATGCCTCATTGTGTGTGAATAGAGGTGAATAAATATATTTGTTTGTGTTGCAGCGAAGTGTCAGTTCCGTTTAATACGTAAAACGTTGGACTGGGGGGAGGTTCCGACAGATCTGCCCCCCACTGCTAAAAAAAAATCCTAAAGGAAACACTGGAGGGTCCCTAAATGTTAACCGAAGTATTGAGAACTTTGTAAGTGTATAGACAGTTTATTGAAAAGATAGATTATAAAGGGTCAGTGTAACACTTATCAGTTCAATTTTCTAAGCACAAACGGACATTTGAAAAAACAGAAAAATGGGTTCAAATATCCAATTTTTCATTTTTTTCCGCCTTGACAAATAAAAAAATTCTTTAACCTGTTTTTCCAATTTTCTGTTTTTATTCAGAGGATCAGAAATTGACAAAATTGCATCTGAGCTCCAATTATTCAATACTGCAAAGGTATTCTCTCCCTCGTTCCACCTAGCTACGTCCCCCCCACTCAAAACCATCAATTGCAAGCACCTCTGAGCCCAAAGTCTATCAGTTTGTTTGTTTTTTGGTCCATATGCAGTTAATGACCTGCATATTCCGCAAAGTAGAGGGAGAGAATACCATTGCAGTATTGAATAATTGGAGCTCAGATGCAATTTTGTCAATTTCTGATCCTCTGAATAAAAAACAGAAAATTGGAAAAACAGGTTAAAGAATTTTTTTATTTGTCAAGGTGGAAAAAAATGAAAAATTGGATATTTGAACCCATTTTTCTGTTTTTCCAAATGTCCGTTTGTGCTTAGAAAATTGAACTGATAAGCGTTACATTGACCATAAAGACACTCGCGTTCATGTTTACATGCTGCCGCCGTCTTGGAAACCAGTCATGACTTACAGCTGGCGATGCAAACTAAAATCAAAAGCAATTTGCTCAATATATCTGAAATAATCGCACTCTGCATAACTTGTCTAGTGTACTTACTCAGTGGATAACTGTCCATCTGGTCCCTCCGGTCTGGGTCACCGAAAAAGTTTTAAGTACAGCCCTGTTTATCAGAAAGGGGAAATCTTCAGACCGTACAAAACACTGCGTCTCTTGGGTGTCGCGATGCAACAGGTCCCACTCCGTGCAACACAGACACACCTGTTCGGTGGCCATAGCTTCACAATGTGCACAGGTACACCACCAGTTTCCCGAAGTACGAGGCTGTGTTGCGGCATTGACTACCAGTAGCTCTCTCTCTCTCTCTCGTAGCCCTTTCACGGAGCTCCCGCAGCTCTTCATTCAATAAACTGTCTGTACACTTACAAAGTTCTCAATGCTTCGGTTCACATTTTGGGACCCTCATTATACTACCGTTGAAGTTTGGTGATATTTTGAGCCTTTTTAGTGGTATAAATAGCGATTTGTTTTTACGTTCCCTGTGCCCCGAATACTAGCGTTGTAAGCTAATCAGCGGTCCGCGCTAGCGTCTTTCAAGCTAAAAACTCATTCGATTAGCATGAAAACATGTCCCAGAGAGCAACAGAGTGGGTACACATCTGTTAATAACCCCTAGGTTCGTTTTGTGCCGGAATTGTCCTTTAATATCAGAAAATGACTTTTGATACTTAAGTACAGTAAATATCAGATACTTTAAGACTTTTACTCGAGTAAAATTCTAAAAGGAGCCTTTAACTTTTACCAAAGTCATTTTCTGGTCAAATACTTTGCTTTCAAGTAGTTTGTACAAGACTGATTTGGACTCTATCTGAACAATTAAAATAATTTATTTTTGCATTAAAATACCGCGGCTACCCATTTTTCCTTTCTCTACACTGTGTTATGTTGGGTGCCTGGGACTGGATATTATGTGTCTCTTTTGTGTAGGTGGGAGTCGGGACATACAGTGTACTGTTGTAACCAGAGACAGATCTACATGCTTTTCCACCGGCCACGAGCTGACCTGTGATGCCTGTGTGCTTGAAGACTCTCAAACGCTCTGCTTCTTGCTGCCAAGCCAGTCCAAGGGGTTAACATGTGAACAGCCTCTGCCAATTTCAACTGCTGTCTAAAGGGCCAAAAGTGCTTATAATAGTGATCAAAACTGAGGTTAGGTTGATAACAGGCAGGACATGAGTGTGGGTTAAAAACAGGAAAGTTGTGGAATAGAAATGAGGGTCCAATGCTAACTCCTCTCCTGTTGATCTTCAATCAGATGTCTCCTGCCTCTTTTAAGATGTCTTTCCACCCAATAATTTAGTGTCCTTCATCTACGAAAAAGAGACACACACACACACACACACACACACACACACACAGTGGAAGTGTATCAGACGCTCTGCATGGGGCCTGATTCACACAATACCACACAGACAGACATAACAAACATTTAGTGTGTCCCGCCCGCGTCCTAGTCAGCCTAAAACTGTCGCTGCTGAGCGTGCACCACTGTGTAACTGTGTGTGAGTTTGTTACTGCGATGCCGGTGTGAGCAGACCATACCACTGGGGTCAACCTGTGCCAGCTGCTTAGAGCTGATGGAGTGAGCCACACACATGCTGATCTCTGACCTTAACACAGAGGAGAGGAGACGAGGGAGTGAGGGAAGGAAGAGAGGAAAGAGGAAAAGGAGCAGCACACTGGCTTTCTTCTTTCTAAAGGCAATTTGATCTTACAGTAAGCTGCTGCACACACATTAAGACACTGATACACATCAAACTACCCTGAAAGTTGAAGGCTGAGCTTTACTAGATTACATCTAAGGCTCACTGTTTTCATTTTTTTACTGATATTGACCAAATATAGTTTTCTTTACTGTAAAAGTAGCAGATTACCCTTTTCACCTGAATTTCATATCCCCACGCACCCAAAGGAAGTTTGTTTCAAGCTGGAAGAGGACATTGATCACCACAGTTGACAATAAACCAGGTCTGACAGCTCAAAGAACGCCTCTAGCAAGCCCTGGTAATAAGAAAAATGATTTTAGACAACATGACTCCAGAAAAAACTAAACAAGACGGAGCAGCCACAGTGTGATGAAGAGACAAGGTAACCAACTGCTGTTATTGTGTTCTGATGTTGCGACGTGTTGCGAAAAAATCTGATAAAAAAAAAAAAGGCAATAATTAACAAAATTCTGTGTCAAGTGTGTTTGGCTTCTCCTCTGTTGTATTGAGTGATAATGGTGCCTTTCTTATTCTTCATCAGCTCTTCCTGTTCTTCCGTGACAGTTTACTCAAGATGGGCTTCTTTTCCTTTGTGCACACAGAAGGTAATTGGGCTTAAATCTCTTCACTGTCTACACGTATAGAGACTGTAAGTATATACAGTTTATTTTTACATCAAGAGGACTGCAGTCTTCCTGCTCCTAAAGCCCATAAATTCCTCACACAGAGAAAGAACCATCTCCCTCCACACACACGCACGCACGCACGCGCACACACACACACACACACACACACACATACACACACACACACACACACACACACACACACACACACACACACACACACACACACACACACACACACACACACACACACACACACACACACACAATCTCACTACCCACTACTTGGTGTTGGTTTAATATGGCATTTCAGTATGAGAGCTGCATATCCTGCTCCTGTCTTTACTGTATAAGGGCAGAGCTAATGCAATACTGAGACCTCCCCCCCCCATTTGCAATTACACTTACACACACACACACACACACACACACACACACACACACACACACACACACACACACACACACACACACACACACACACCTTGTTAGTCCTGTGCCAACGGCTGCTGCCTCTTGGCACCACCCTGGGTTAACGTTGCCCCAACGGAGAAATAGCATCTGTTTCATCTCTCTTTTCTTTCACCCAACCGCTCCCCTCCTCTAAACTCACTAACAGTCTCCATATCTCTTGTCCAAAAATGCGGGCACACACACACACACACACACACACACACGCACACACGCACACGCGCACACGCACACGCACACACACACGTTATTGTAGCTGGCACCAGTGCTGGAATCTTGTCTGTCTGTGATGGTGAGAAGCGCACAGAGAAGCGCTGAAAGAACAGATTTAGACTTTTGTGTTCTTGCTGTAAGTAGGCCAACTCTCTGAAAGACAAATCCCTGCTTACCGTTGGCCTGGAGTCGTCCCTGTGAAGCTATTAAATACTGGAAAACCAAGTTGGGGAAGGAGTGGTTCTGACTATCATCTGCTTGAAGTCCTTGTATAGACGGTTCACCTCGGCCAGTTTGTCTGCACAGAACACCACGGGTCGTTTTTCAGATAATCTTGAGCTGTTGCTAAGCCCAACTTATAAACAGACTTTGACAAACACTGATATACTGCTGATATTCTTAACAGACATTAAGATGTGACTGTTGGCAGCAGACGTGTACTATATTTGGTCGACTGTAATTTGAAAGCAGGGAGGCTGCTTTTACAAACACACTGCTGATCGTCCTTCAAGAAAATGTGGTCTGGAAAAATGTCCTCTTTTTAAACATGTTGATCTGTTGGTTAACAACAATTTGATGGATTGCCAGGAAATGTTGTACAGACATTCATGATCCCCTGAGGATGAACCCCAATGAGTCAAATTCTTCTTCTTTTTTAAGATTATTATTTTTTGGAGCTTTTCCCTTTATTGAATAGTGACAGTTAATAGAATAGTTAATTTCTCCAGTGCATTGGTCTGAAATCTAAATACATTTTGCACTTATTTTGCTGTCATTTTAGCTAATTCCAAAGTATTATTCCCCGAAAGAATAGATCAGGCTTTATTGATCCTATATTTTTAATATTTCATTGGCAGTTTAGTGGTTTTAGCATCAGGTTGAAGCTACTTTTTTACTGTCCTACCTGTACATTTAAAGAAGATTACAAAGTAAAAACAAATTAATGATCCTGAAAAGACAGTAGTAGTCTGAGTAGTGCAGCCTGTAACAACAAACACATGAAAGCAGGCTGTCATGAGCTCATGAAAAAGGAAGTAAACAACGCGGCAACATACACCAGGCTCAGATATGGCAAAAAAACAACATGATGACAAAACATGATATGAGCATTACTCATATGACGGTAAGCTAGTGTTGGAACAATATTGGCTGAACGTGTTGTGTTTTTTATGCGTCAGGGATGCTTCTTTTGGCCGCTTTCCCGTTGCATCCTACGCAGGCACAGTCTGCACACACAGAAAAATTAAAATACAGAAAACACAGCTCTTTCAGACAGAGACACTCAGGGGACGCGGGGACGTCTAAAGCTGAATAAAGTAACAGCAGCTTTGCGGAAGAGATAGTGAATGAGGGAGCAACATCTAACACTGAGAGGAGCCAGACAAAAAGCAAATGTCCAGTGAAGCATAGAAAAACAGAGAAGACTGTCTCTGATTTGCATATGGAAGTGAAAACCAGTTTGTCTTAAACCCTGAGGAACAGAAAATTACTGTAGCCTTCATGTTGTTCCTTTATTTACAGACTTTGTCAGAAGTTACAGATAGACAGAAGGGGGTAACCCTGTCTGATGGACAGAAACGGCATTCAGAGGGGTGGATACGCTGCTGGCGCTTTGGTTTCTACAGAAGTCCACAGTCATGCCTGAAAGACCTCCGGTTGCAAAACAGAAAAATGACACATTCTATCAGATTTCAGTTGGAGCCCATAAGGGAAACTGCATGCAGATTTCGAAGGAGAACACACATTCAGCTGAGGTTTATGGGTGTAACAATTGTATGAAAAGGCCTCATTGTACATCAGAAGAATCCCAAACTGTACAAAATGCCAATACTGAAAGGGCGTCCCAACAGCTTAGCGATCATCATGCTGCATTTAGTTTCTCTGACAAATCATAAACAATCCAGGCTTACAGGGGACTAACGTCGCTAACGTCCCACAGACGTTGGCGAGGCGATTACCGTTCTCTGAGGGCTTGCAGTGGGACAAAACGCCCTCACAATGGGACTCTATACAAGCCTATAAGCACAGCTAAGCCGCGTGGCATTTCTGGGATATTTCAAATCAAATTTGATGCAAATTCCTGTCGACGAGTGTTTGTTAAATCTATTATTTACCAGCACTGAGGGACTGATCTTTGTTTACGTCACACTGTACAATCCCCCTCTGCTTCAGGGGGCTTTCTTGTGGCCAGACCTCTCTAGCCAAAATTGTTGTCTTTAAAATCTGCCATTTATACAGAACCAGAACATGTTGGAAAAACTAGATCTTTCAATTTCACTGACAATGCAGCCACATCAATCCAGAAATATTTATTTTACAAGGTAGCTTGTTTTTTCATGTAACCCAGCACAGTGTAATTCCCTTGGAATCTGTTTCATTTCTAAGCGATGTGAAATATAAAATAATATACTAAAGCTTGGCCTGTTAGAGGCTTTGAAAAAACTCAATATTTGAGTTCTGTGCTACACAGTATAAAACAAGATGGAACTTAAAAAAATATTTAAATGAAAATTGAAGATGAAGAGGCTAAATTTTGTTCTGCGTTCTGAGACACACAAAGTATACCTAAAGTGGTTCACTAGCTCTGCAATTACAATACTTCTGATAATCTAAACAGCCGTGTTCAGCTGTGTTCTGTTAAGCCTTTCACTCCAGATTGTGGGTCAAACTAAAATACTGGAGATTTTGGTGGAGTGCCGCCATCCGTCACGATAAGGATCATATTCGCCGTACTCGGACTTACTCCTTAAACCTCTGTTTGTTTATAATAATCCATCCATGTGATATATTCAGGCCGCTAAAACAGGCGGGCTCTGTGTCTTTGGGGCTAAATGGTGTAATTTGTTTTGTTTTAATAAAGCAGGTGTTGTTCTTGGATCAGATTGTCAAGGAGCAAATTGCTTTCTAATCACATCATACACGGAAAGTCCAGATGATGGCGGACAGGGCGCAGCGCCGCATCACTGCTGACCCAGTGTGCAGCATGAGCCCCCCCCCCTGCTCCGACACTCACACAACTCCCCACGCCTGGGTTAACACAGCTCTGTTTTCTTTGCAAAGCAAAACATGTCACTTCATTTGCCCCAGTTTAGGCCCTAATCACAGTGACGGACAGGAGAGAGAGGGAGGCTCTGTGACGGCGAGCAGCGTGAAGGTAACTGCAGGACGACAAGTGGACTCTCTGCACCCTGTTATGTTTTGGTGTGGTTTGGAATCAGGAATCAGCTGGTTTACATCCAATGTGCGCACACCCAGAGAGAAGCAGACCTTATTTATTGCTTGTTATGAGGAGTTCAGAGTAAATTTCCGCGCAACTGTACTACCACACAGTAGAGCAAAAAGGTTGCCAAAATAAAGACACAAAATAACAAAAGAAAATAGGGGAACACATTGTGCCCATTCTGTTGAACAATGCTACACAAATGTGTGTTCACAAAGCAGCTCTTTTAAAAACAGTAAAAGCAGTCTTCAGGAAAAGGCAGGCAGCAGAATGGGGCCTGTGTGACCATTCAAACAAGCAGCGTGTGGCTGTGGGCCTAGAACAGTCAGCAGTACATTTCCATAACAGGAAAGGTCAGTATTGTGGCTCCTGGGGCTGTAGAGACACGAACACATACTGGGATCTCTCTGCTCTGCTGCTCTACCTGGACTCCCTTTGGTGATATAGTCTAATATTACACACTGTATTGTATATCATCACTCTGAGCTTGACTAATTTGTGCTCTATTATATGTATAGCACTAATTATATTTCAGGGATTTGCATTCTAAAGTTTCTGTATATTTAAAATAGAATAAAGTAAGAATTGATTTGTACAATAACTCAGTAACTTATTTTATATTAAACCTTTAAAGGAACACACCGACTTATTGTGACTATAGCTTATTCACCGTATCCCCCAGAGTTAGATAAGTCCGTACATACCCTTCTCATCTCCCTGCGTGTCGTAACTCTGTCTGACGCACCCACTGCTAGCCTAGCTTAGCACAGATCCTGGAGGTAACCAGCTCTAGCCTACTGCTCCCAATAAGTGACAAAATAACGCCAACATGTTCCTATTTGCATGTTGTGATTTGTATAGTCACAGCGTGCACAAATAACAAGGTCACATGAGACACAGCCATCTTCTAACGGTATACAAACTGGGAACTATATTCTCAGAAAGGCAAAACACCTGAAAAGCACTGTTGTTACTCTCTGCTCCTCACCAAGGGGCTTCTCAGGTGCAAATAATAATAATAATAATAATGTGTGTGTGTGTGTGTGTGTGTGTGTGTGTGTGTGTGTGTGTGTGTGTGTGTGTGTGTGTGTGTGTGTGTGTGTGTATATGTATGTGTGTTCTTGTTTAACTTTATTCATGGGGTCCAAAAACCGGGAGTCCAGTATACTTGTGGGGTCCGGACAACTTTGTGGGGCCAAAATGCTGGACCCCACAAGGTTAAAGAGCTGTTTGAGGGTTAAGACTTGGTTTTAGGATTAGGGTTAGAATTAGGTTATGGTTAGGGTGAGGGTAGGGGTTAAGGTTAGGCATTTAGTTGTGATGGTTAAGGTTAGGGTAAGGGGCTAGGGAATGCATTATGTCAATGATGGGTCCCCACAAAGATAGTGAGACGCACTATGTGTGTGTGTGTGTGTGTGTGTGTGTGTGTGTGTGTGTGTGTGTGTGTGTGTGTGTGTGTGTGTGTGTGTGTGTGTGTGTATAGCTGTGGTTGCCTGTGCGCTCTGACTTACAGTGTTTGAACTTGTGTTCCATACAAAACAACAGTAAAGGAAGTAGAAACAGCTTCTGGTCTTTCTCTTGGACCAGGCCTCGGGGCCTCAGGGGGCCCATAGGAATAAAACACTCCTTAGCACAGCCTCGTATACCTCAACACCTGCAGCACACAAAAGCCCTCTGTGAGTGAAACAGTCCCTCAAAAGTCAGAAACTCTCATGTACAACAAGTTGTTGGGTAACAGTGTGTCTTTCGTAATAATATTTTTTTTTTAAATTGACAGATTTAAGATTTGATTTGCTTTTATGCTACAATGGATTAAATATTACGAAATTGTAATGTATATGATGGCTTTTCATGAGTATAGTTGCTTTAACAATAATGTTATACCATTTATTATTATTGATTTTAGATGTTTTTTTTTTATTTCTGTGTACTCAGTGTTTATTTTATATTAAATTGAAAGTCAGCTTGTTTATTTTTTGGTCAGTAGTACTCTTAAATTACCTTAAAACTGCTATACTAATACAATTATTGTGTTTTTAATAATAATTTTTAGAGCTTTACTATATAAATAAATAAAATCCATAACCTCACTTACGCCGTGGTCCCCTCACACCCCCTCTTTACCCGACCCACAGTATTTTCCCATTGGATTCGGTGCTCTCAGGACTGAGATTGAAATAATATTGACACTGGAGTGGCCTGAAAAGACACAACATAGCTATGCATAGCTAATAGATATAATTATCTGACATAATTATTTCCAATAAAAACAGATAATTCCCCTCTGTCTGAGCGCATGTTTGTTATTGTGTCTGAAGGGATCCTCCCTGGAAAGATGGGCAGTGCCACTTATCCGCCCGCCATACCCAGCCAAGCCTCACCTTCTGTGGGTGTGGGAGAGTCGGATCGCAGCCTGTCAGGACCAGGTAAGGCTGAGGTCTGAGGTCTGCCGCTGCGTGGGTGAATTCCCCTTTTGGCATCTGTCGACTCTGCTCTTTGGAAGCTGTGGAGTGTTCACCTTGTCAAAGCCTGAGAGAAAACCTAAGAAACCTAAAACAAAAACAGCAGTGGGTAAAAGTATTTACGATTTTAATAACGTTTAGTTGAACTCATTAATTTAAAAAATCGTTATGACAGTCGAGAGAGTGATTTCTTCGTCTGGTCCAGCAGACTCAAGTCCCATTTACCTAATTAAAAAAACAAACCAGCGGTCTCTGTGGCTCTTATGTTTACTGCTGTGTGATGGAGGGCATACAACACAGGCAGCAGTAGAAATGCAAGTAGATGGCAGGGTGACATAGAACAGCTGGAGCGAAAGAGGCAGAGGACAAAGAAAGGAGAAATGAACTGATGAGATCCTAAGAAATTAGACGCCGTCTTCAGAGCTGTGTATGCTATCGGTCGTATTAGCGGCAGTTGGTAGTTGAGTTTAGCGGACAAACTGTTACTGGGAGCTGGCTACAGGGCACCGTGAGAAGACGGTCCTTTCAGCAGCCGTTGCTAGTTGAGGTTATCCAAGAAAAGGTGACTGTGAGCCAGGTAGAGTACCGTGAGTGGTGGTTCCCAAACTTATTGACATCAAGGATAAACTGACACAAATTAGACCAAGGAACAAGTGACTTATGTGGTCTGTGTGTCTGGTCTGAAATCCCCACAATGCGATCCAGACAAGGTTTGAAGGTTTCAAACATTTAAATAATTCATGAGGTATCGCAGATACAAGAAATACAAGAACAGAACTTGAGCTAAAGTTGTTAATTTAATTTGAACTTTTCACCATCACTGTCACAGTGTGTGGGAGGAAACCGAAACACTCAGAGTACACCCCATGCAGACACAATGCTCCCCACACTGAGCCATCACGTGGCCCAGACACGCTGCTCCACTCACGCGAGCACCGCAATGAGCCAAGACACGGCGCTGCTTTCCAGAGGAGGCGTCATGGGTCAAGGTAGAATGGAGGTGGTGCACACTGTAACGGAGGGTCTTAGACATCAACCGTTGGGAGATCGCTATCCACAAACGGCTTCACATGAATTATATGGTCCTCCGACCAAGGATGTGGCTGCGAGGATGATGATATGGTGTTGATATGGGATGCCCAGATGACACGTTATTGTCCTCTGGTAGATGGGATGGCGGCTTCTCTGAGTTCTTTGGGACAGCCATGGGTTTTTGCAGGAAGTTTTGCCTTCATGCTAACGTTAGACCCAGCCCGCTGTTCAGCTCATTCTCTGTAACCAATGCAGCATAAAAGCACGGCGGAACCAGCGAGCCATCCAGCTGGGGTTAGTTGGCTAACGTTTGCTTGCTAACTCCGCCTTAACGTTACCCCCTCGCCACATCGTTCACAGAAAACGAGCTGAATAAAGCGTTCCCTCAGGGCGATAGCAATGTGCTTTGTGTGGATGAAGCATGAAGTTAATTTGAATCATTTAGCGGCTAATGTTACTACTCCACTGCTCGTTTGCCCGTTACTGCAAAACCTCAGCTCCGCGGCTTGCCGGAAGTTGGCTTATTATCGGAAGTTTATACATCACCATAGCAATGGTATACATAAAAATAGCTGCTGCTCCCGACCAAGCGCATCTAAATATGATGCTAAAGGAGACTTTTTTGCGTCAATAACAAACGCCATAGGCACCGGACCAAATGATGTGTTCGGTCAAGTACAAAAGCTGTGTTTGAAACCGTTCCCTATCACGGAAATAGTGCACTATATGTTGTGTTCGCCATTTTGTAGTGGTGTTCAAATTCTCCACGGTAAATTTCATTCACTATATAGTCCACTATAAAATACCCACAATGCAAGGCTAATTTGAGTGTACATACGATGTACCCTACATGTTACTCCCTTATGGAGCAAATTCTTTAAGGAAGACTTCTAAATAGCTTCAATCACAACTATCTCTTCCTAAAACTATTCAGCTGTTAAGAGGCGTTCACTTTTCAGTAAACCAATCAAAATTGGCCACGAACTTCATGATCCAATCACAGCATGACATCCTGCTTTAAATGTCTTCTCTCCTCGTTAGCTGTCTTTTCAGGCAAACGTGCAACTCTCCTCCTCCCCTTCCACCTCTGGTCATCGTCGATCACGGCAACCTGAGTCCCTTTCCAGCAGACAGCTCCTTCGTTCGGTCTCCGGGTTCCTTCTCCGCCATCACCAGTGTCTAGGCTCCATCGGGGGGGAATATGTTCTGTTTCTCTACCCCTTTAAAATATTACGATGGAGTCTAATCCCCAAAAGACTCTGTACATTTCATATTATGCTTATGTACAATAAATGTCTCTCCTGATTGAAATACCACAATGCAACGTGGCCGTGTTTTCCAGGAGGACAAGAAGAAGCAGAAATCACCGCGAAAACTGAAAAGGAAAAATGGAGCGCGCTGTCGTTTCTAAACAGTGGAAATACAGTATAACATGCAACATACTATATATACAACCTTTTAGTATTCTCCTGAGTGCTTTTAGCCACATCCCTCTGGAACACCCTCCCCCCAGATATCCGAAATGCAACATCCCTGAAACACCACCTGTTTACCACAGCCCACAACCTCCTTTAGCTTAGCCACAGTAATTCTGTAAAGTGTCCTTGGGTTTCTTGAAAGGCGCTATATAAATACAACTTATTATTATTATTATTATTATTATTATTATTATTATTATTATTATTTAATGTGTTTAAATGAAGTTTTTTGCAGTGCAAATTGAATACTCAAGAAGTAGTGCGGGACCATGATGTGGAAGAAGAGAAGGGGATGTTGCGGCTGTAAGCAGTCCAACGAAGTGCTGCCGCGAGGGACTACACACTGAAAGATGCATAAACACACCGTGACACGCTCAAGATTGTATTGTAATGATTTTTTCCTCCACACGTAAAATACAATTAGCACTGCAGTTACCAAATGTAAAGTTACTTTGTGAGTCTAAATAAGTGCGTTAGTGCGGCGGTCAACAGAAAGTGTTCTCTCCCAGGCTCACCCCCCTCTCTGTCAAAGCCCAAAAAACCTAGGTGAACAGGTGAAGCAAACAAATATGTTATCACTTCCGCTCAAACCGCCATGAAAACGCCCACCACCTACAATATAAGGGCACAACCCAATAATCAACAAACAACATAAATGAGACCATAAACAACATACAATATGTGGCTCCTGCAGGGGAAAAGCAACAACTTTGGCAAGAAGGGGAGTCAAAAGAGACGAGAGTAGTGTAGTGAGAGTGGAGGGTGAAGGAGGAAAGTGGGACGAGGCTATGCGAGGAGGTGGAGGGATCACAGGGAGATGACGCAGCAGTAAGTACAGTGGCAGATAAAAGATGCAGGGGAGATGATCTGAGCATGTTTTTGTTCCAGTAAGAGGCCCACAGCATCGCCTGATGACTCACCTGCCGTAAGACTGAATCACCCACAGTATGAGATCATCAGGTTAATCTCACCCCCAAACGAGGCAGCAGCACAGGCCGACAGACAGACAGACAGACAGACAGACAGACAGACAGATAGACAGACAGACAGACAAACAACTGATACACACTTAGGAAAAACATTATGGTTTTAACATGCTGATCCACATGGGCAGCATCAACCCATTATCATAATATCAGCCACCGTAAACATCACCTTCATCAATTATTAAAGATCAATAATTGATGACGATGGCTAACACCAACCACACCTTAATTTAATTTAATATGTTGACATCCATTATAATATAAATGGATCTGAGGGAAGAGCAGAAAATCGTTATATTTTTCTTGGCCTTGAGGGAATGTGCTCTGCCAAACTTAATACTACTGTCCACCATGCGTATACAGGACAGTCAATATTATGGACATAAAACACACACCACCTTACATATAAATCTCTCTATCCACATGTCCTTGAGTCCTGGAAGGAATAATGAAGAGCCCTCCTCTCCCTCAAAAGGTAGAGCGACTGAGTGACCGAGAGACAAAGAACAGAAAGAAAATGAAGAAAAATACAATATACAGCGTAATACTTTACATGTTGGTTACAGCAGGATCATCAGGTCATAACAACGGAATGAACAGGTTCAGATGTCTAATAGGATTTTTAACTATCTTTTACCACAAATTGCATTTAAGACAATAAGATCAATTATTCATTTGTCTAATCTGGGTTTCTGCTGATCTGTGCGAGTTAGAGCGCAGCGCAGAGCACACTGAGTACTTAAGCTGCAGCCCAAAATTACACTTTAGTGCTGTGGGACAAGCATTGGGTTACATAGGAGAGGAGAAGCTCATTTCAATTATGTCAGAGGGAAAGAAAGAGGGATAGGGATGAAGAAGGAGACAGAGACAGAAGAGCAGGTAGAACTGAAATAGGCTGCAGTTTAATAGAAGGAATTGCTGCCAGATGTCTTTCTGTTTGATGGTGGACAGACATGAGCAGTTCTGTTTTTTATTATGCTCATCGCAGTAATGTTGGCCTACATTTGTTCACAGCAGGCCAATGTTTAGAGGTCTGCATCTGTGGAGTGACTCTTCATTATGGATTAGGATTGGGCATCGAGAACCGATTCCTACTTGGAATCATTCTAAAAATTTTGATTCCATTGGAATCGTTTCTTTATTGGAATTGTTTGGACCGATCATCGGTTCCAAATTTAACATGCGCACGCTTTGGTTTCCGTAGCGGCCAGGCGCTTGTTGTGTTGCAGCTGTCGGAGCACAGTAAGCGGCGCTCTAGTCTGGCTTTGTTTTACGCCCGGTAAAACTGCAAACCACCATTGAATCAAAATAAAACTTTCCTCTTATTTGTGAAATAAACATGTGACCCGTTTCAACTCCCCCACTCAAAGAATCGGAATCAAGAATCAATAAGAACCGGAATCAAAAGAAAGAATCGAATTGGAATCAGAATTGTTAAAATCCAAACGATGCCCAACCCTATTACGCTGCCTTCACACTGGCAGTTGAAATCAGCTCCGATACGGCTTTGAAATGACCGGAAGTCATTCATTTCCTATGGAGATTCACAGATCGCATGTGAATGGGTCAAAACCGGGTCCGAACGAGTGTGGTGCAAAAAAAATTGTGTCAGTTGGGACATTATACCGCTATATCACATTTAACCGACGTGACATGTCAACGTCCTGGGCAACTTTTCTCCATGCAGCAGATTTTCTATTTATATCTGTATAAGAGAGGTCATAGAGAATTGTACATTTAAACACTTATCAGTCCTTCTAGTCTCTCTGCCATTTTTGTCAGTCGCTTCCGAAGCTTTTCAACGATGTAGTACGACGTCCGCTGGGGACGTATTGCGTATTACGGAGCTGATTTCAACTGCCAGTGTGAATGCGGCGTAAGTGATGCTCTGAAACAAATGTGGGCACTCTAAAACCAACAATATCAGTAAGCAACATATTAACCTCACCTACATTTACCGAAACCCAGCGTACAGGTTTTCATGATTCTCATTCTTTTACAGAAACATTTTGGAGACGAGAGCAACAACAGCCACATGGCTTCCTTTTGAAAACACAGAAGTCCTGCCCGGTCCTGTTACTGGAGCTACTGGCCTGAAAACACCGACCCACAAACCCACAGTGCAACCCACCCGGAACTAAAGCAAACACCAGATTCCCACCGGGGACGTATAAACTAACACGCGCACATCCTCCAGGGAACACAAACCAACATGTGCGCATGGAAAGTATTTAACGTCTTTTCATGCCAAGTACATTTTTCATCCACTACTACAAAGCCTGAAGGAGCTGCACACAGAGAAGGGTCATGAAGTCCATCAACGAACTGTGCAATTGTGGTTGCAATGTGTTTATTTTGTCACGCTCCCAGAATGCACAGGGCTTTGGATGATGCTCGATCAGCCTTAGCATGAACTGTGCTAACAGGGAGTGAGCAGAGCACGTAACTTCCCACAAGGCATGATTAAAGTTCACATCTGTTTAACCTTCGAACCTCTGTTACTAATGGCATACTCCCCATTCTACTCCATATCATCGCTGTTGGGCAGAAACCTCTATATCTTTTCATTTTTTCATTTTGTTTCGTACATCAATGCTATTGGTCACCCTTAATGTCTGTCTTTGGGTTTAAACAGTGATGAGGATTCTGTCTGACTTTGTCTGAGGTAAATAGCACAAGAAATGTTTTCAAATTGGCCTTTTTTCATTTCCTAAAAAACAACACTTTGGGACATACAAGGTTTTCACAGCGACAATATCAAAAGGTGCTACGGCCTAAGATAGGGTAACTGGGTTGTATTGTATTTATCTAGGTATTTTAAAAGAAATTCTCAATCACTGTTGAGTTAGGGTCAGTAGTAGGGTTAGTCCCATGACCTTCCATCTTTTAAAGCTATGGTACGTAGTTTCTGTCTCCCCCATGACGAATTCTAAGTAATGACAACAACACTGTCGGCGCGTCCACATGATACAAGCCTTCCATGATTGTGCATGCGCCCCCCAACCCTTCCTCAATGCAGTTGCTAGCAGCTAAGGAGGGCAGGGGGATTCAAAAGACATGATGGACTCTTCAGAAGAGGTCATTATCTTCGTCGCCGGACGACACCATGTTCTAAACATAGCCATACTGAGAAATAGAGAGAGTTGTGTGGAACTTATAGTCTTAATTAGCTTTGTAGCAACTCATTTGGCAATGGCTTGAATGTAACAGACGTTCATTAAAGGTGCATTAGATAAGACTTATAAAACTAACTTTCTGTCATATTTTCTGAAACTGACCCTATGTTCCAGTAGAACTACATGAAATAGGTAATTAAAAAAAAATAAAAAGGCTCCTCTGGCACCACCTACAGCCTGTAGTATGATTTGCAAAAATCCACCACTCCCTGTTCAGATGCACCAATCAAGGCCAGGGGAGGGTGTCTAACTGCGTGTCAATCAATGCTCATGGACACGCATTCATTCTCCCTTGTGGGGGGAAGGGCTTAGGAGACCGTTTTGGGCTTTAGCGGAAAGGTGGGACTGAGAAGTTGTCAATGTTCAAATTGTTTGGCTAAGTCCTGCATCTTCGCAATCCTACCTACAGCACCTTTAATATCAAAAAGTCACGCACTAAAGCTTTAATATAGAAGATACATTTGTTGAGCGAGAAAGTTCACTTTTAATTGCGGAAACAACAGTTTGACAAAACATTTTAAAGCTATTATGCTTTGATTTTCCACATTTCTGATACTATTTATGATCTGCATTTTTTTCTGAAAAAAACATTCAATGTATTTACATTCAGTAATTATCTCTCTTTATAGTAGTTTGTCTTGGTAGTGACGGAGTCCGCCACAATCAATGGCACCCCTTGAACTTTCTCCAGGTGTCCTGACACTTGGTCGATGACTGAATTCTTCATACTTAGGGCACAAAGACAAAGGAGCAATTTCCATCTGCTGTAGAAGACCCAGAGTTGTGGTTGAAAGCCACCGAAAAACGATTTTAATATCTGGTATTTTTTATGCTCACTATGAATCTGGCATCTTTGGACTTTTTGGGGGGTAAAATATGAGTGAGACAGCTGTTTTGTAAAGAATAAACAAACAAGATATAACGTGGTAATTTGTGAGCTTTAGAGGTGCTGGTAGGCTGATTTTTGATAACTAATAATAAAACACCCACAAAACACTACACAAACACACACACACACACACTTAAAACTGGACGGATCGAACCCTCTTGATCCCCCACCCACATAAAGGTTAGTCACTTACCACCGTGGCCTCAGCCTACAGACCAACATATACCATTGAAGAGAGACTACGAATGCAGTCTCAGCACAGCAATACGATTCAACTCAGAGCTTATTTAATAAGATATTAAATCAATAATGTATTAGAAACCGTTTTTTCTGAGAAAGACAACTGATCAAATCCCCCTGACATTCTAAACTAGAAGCACACTGAACTGTAAATGACGTTCTGGCTGTTTTGGTGTGTAAGATTGTGCATTTGTGTGTGACTGAGTGGGCGTGAGACAGCTGGCCCAAAAGTCCAGTAGCAGAAGAAGAAAAAGAATTACCCCAGTTTAGACAGCTGAAGGTTTTTTTTTTTTTTTTTAAATAGCAGGATTTAGTTGCAGCTATCTCATGATGTGATGTATTCATGTCACATAACTCACTCAGCTGCTATAAACTCTAATCTGTAGTAGAGGACAAGTGCACAAGGCATGGTTTCACAAACACAGAAGTAACTTCTGGGAATCATTCTCAATTATTCTAAATTATTCAGTGGAACGCTGCTGCTCGCCACAAAGAGCCATCTCTGAGACAGAACGGGAGAAATGGCAGATAGAGAGTGTGATGGTGGAGTAGGGAGGGAGTGAGTGGGAGGGTGATGAGAGTGATGGCAGCAGATGTCTGACTGGGAGCTTCCCAGGAAACCCCACACTCATCTTCCTCACCCTCATCTTCCTCCACTGTGGCAGCCCTAATCGCATAACCCGGGTTTATAACTAGCTGCCACGGCAGGTCAACTGGAAATAGACGGCATTCTTGACGGCGAGTTTGACCCGATACAGAAAGCAGCAGAGTGCATGCTGCGGAAAGGATCATGTGTCCTGAGTAGCCATCGTGACATAGCAAATCTGCCCACAGCCTCATGCTGAACTGTACGTCAGCCTGAACTGCCAATAAAAGGGAAACACCACTCCTTTGTTGGTGGTCTGGGGCAGACAAAAGTAATAGTTTTGGGTAATATGCGTATCTGCTTTCATGCCAAGAATAGACGAGAAGATTGATAGGCTACCACTCTAGTGTATGTATGGTTAATATGAAGCTACAGCCATGAGAGAGTTAGCTTAGCTTAGCATAAAGACTGGAAACAGGGTGAAACAGCTAGTCTGGCGCTGTACGAAGGTAACAAAATCTAAAGCTCACTAATCAGTTGCTTGGCAACGGCTTTCAGCTAGGAAATAGTGTGGCACATAACCCTGCGTAAAACAGCAAACTGTCCTTTTTTACACTTTAGTTTTTAGACAAAAAATGTGTTGATAAGTGAGCTTTAGAGGTGCTGGTAGGTGGATTGTGTGACCTTTGGACAAAGCCAGGCTAGCTGTTTCTCTGTTTCCAGTCTTTATGCTAACCTAGGCTAACTGGCTACAGATATGAGAGTGGTGTCGATGAAAAAGCCTATTTCCTTAACTATTGCCTTACATTTTAAGGTTTTCTTTACAGTATCTTCTGAATTATGCTATCCAGTCTTTTGTTAGCACCATGCAATATCTACTGAACACAGTATTTGAATTGCTGCAGACATAATACTGCTGTTTGAAAAGCTCTTTCATGCGTAAGTGTGCACTGATCGAAACCGCTGAATCATCCTCAGATAAGGACGCTTCAGCTTGTTGCAGAGGCATGAAATGACTTATCACGACGTATCAAATGAAGCAGAAGATATTGAGATTATATTCAGCAGATATTCGGGTCCAACGATATCTATTGAGATCCTCAAAGTAGCCAGAATCTAGATACAATAGGTGAGTTAAGAAGTTAAATTATTTAAAACTTTTACAGGATTTATTGAAGTGCTGTGTAATATAGTACTGGATTGGGATTTTACAGATTATGATAGTGTAAACTTGAAAATATACCCAGAAACTTCCTGCAGGTGCTTCCCCAATTAACCTCTATTATCTCCCCCTGATCAGTGTCCGTGAAGACACTCAGGACTTTAGCATTTCTGACAGTTAAAATGTAGCCTTCCAATCGCTGGCCACACATTTCTGTGGTGTGTCACTGTACGTGGTACTGTGTGTTTGAGGGAAACCCCTAATAGTGAGTGCCATGCCAATGTTGAGGGGAAATGGTGGAAGAAAGCCCCACCTTGTTGCTGCGCCGCTTCATTGAACTCTGAGGGGAACCAAAGCACATCAGCGCTGGTGTGGGAGGTGTGGCAATGTCAGGAACAAGAGGCTGAGGAACTCCTGACCTTTCCTTTCATCTGCACTTTCTGACACCTGTGCATCACCCGTCAATGTGAAAATAAACAGTGCAAGTGCTTTCAGGAAACCTAAGAGTGTGTTACTGTATTGGATGTGGATATTAATATGTGTGTTTGTGTGTGTGTGTGTGTGTGTGTGTGTGTGTGTGTGTGTGTGTGTGTGAGTGAGAGAGAGAGAGAGTGTGAAAGAGAAATTAAAACGGGCGGAAATGAAAAAGAAAGAAAAAAAGAGAGATGGTCGATGACAGACAGAAAAACCGAATGGAGGTTGAAAAGTTGAAATGAAGATGATTGTGGCGTATGTGAAGTATATCAGAGAGGGAAAAGTCATACAGAAGCTACGAGTGCTTCTTTCTCTTTTTAAATGACTTGCATGTGTTAAAGCCATGTGCTGCAGTGTGATATAAGTAGATGAGGTGATGTTTTGGGCAGATAGTGTGTATGGTAATACCCAGACTGGGGTTATTTTTGTGCTGTCTGTAAGTATAACTGCATGTGTGCATTTGAGCCTGAGTGTGTTTCAGTGAGTGTGTGTATGCGTGTGTGTGCGTGTGTGTGCGTGTGTGTGTGTGATCTAGACCGCGCAGAGTCAGTCAGTCTGTCGTGGGTCTATGGGGGATTCCTGTTTAGTCCTTCAGTGAATGTCTGGGGGCTCATTGCAGAGACGGGACTGCTGAGAGGTTGGGGGGGGGGGGGGGGAGGGGTTGTGGTCTATCAGCTGCCCTCGATGATGTGTCCAATTTCTGCTGGTACAGTTCATGTCTCCTCGCTCCACTTCTTTTCTACTCTCTCCCTCAGCCTTTCTTGTTAATGAAAACACATAAAGAACACCTTGAGCTCCACCAAATACATACATGTATTGCATTTACGTAGTGCTTTTCTTGGGTCAATGATTTCTCAAAGCGCTTTACACAGTACAGGTACCATTCATCATTCACACACAGCCATAC
>CM042322.1:4836870-5031870 GCA_023566125.1 Zingel zingel
GTGTGTGTGTGTGTGTGTGTGTGTGTGTGTGTGTGTGTGTGTGTGTGTGTGTGTGTGTGTGTGTGTGTGTGTGTATGTGTGTGTCACCTCTGAATCCAAAACCTACAAACATGCTCTACAAATGTTGTGTCACGTAAACGCTGACACACACATACACACATACAAACCTCAGTTCCTCGAAAGCCAATTGGTTTTAGAGACAAAAAAGGCAGGGGTGTAGACTCCTTCTTCATCATTTAAACTTTTCATTGTTCTGTGTCCTACTCAGTGACGGACTGGCCATCTGGAATTTGGGCAAATGCCAAATAGGGCCACCCCTAATGGGTCACTACGGATAATTTCTCTTTGGTTCATTTTAAGTTATAAGTAACTTATAAGTAATTATAAGTTATTTTATGCATGCAGCCACAAATATTCAAGATAGTATTGCGGCAAAGTGCTTGGAAAGATACACTCGGAAGGCAGAGTTACTAATTTCCCACCTAGGTTATTGACAAAAATAGGGCTGGCGTGTTCCAAATGCCAGGGCCGTTTTTTGATCCCAGTCCGTCACTGGTCCTACTCCACTCATCTACACATATGACACATCAAATTGGAAAATCTGCTATGATGTTTTGTAACAATCTGACATATGAATTAACTTCTCCAGTTTTTGCCAACATTTTACACAACTTTAAACATCCATCAGTTTTTTTCATATCTTTCCTACTTTTTCAGAAGTCAAGTTTTATGCATTTTTATGATTTCATTATATTGTAACTAGTACAACCTTAACAACTACCCAGAAACCACTAACTATCTGGAAACTCCACTTCAAACACTGAAGCATATACCTAGCAACCTCCAAGTAAAACCAACATGCAACCTGTTAGCACCATGTCTCTTATAAAAACCTGGCAACCACACAGCAACGTCTTCGAGAAATCAGTTTCCTCAGTAGTTGTATACATTTTTCAGACTTTATTATACGATGCCAACTTTACTAATATACAACCGTAACAACCACCTGGAAACTCAACTTGCATTATACCTAGCAACTGCACTGATACAACCTTAGCAACCAACTTGCAACCTTTTAGCACTTAGTATATCTGATGACCCAGCAACCACCTAGTAACATCTTAGCAACCACATAGCAATGTCTTCACTATCGTGTAGAATTTCTTTTAGCACTTTATAGAACAGAATAAAATGGCAATTTTGCTCAGGCAGTAAAGACGTGCACATTTTTCTTGCAATGCTTACTTGTTGTTTTTTAAACTCTTCTCGTCTACCACGTCCCACCTGTCTCTTCTCCTCTGACACGCCGCCCTTCCAGCCAGGCTAGTTTATGCCACAGCCTGGGTCATCAATAACATTACTGGAGAGTCTGTCTGCATTCCCCTGACTAAACTTCTCTAGCAACTAAACTGTCTGAATGTGTGTGCATGTACAACTGTTACTGTCTGTCTAAGACTCTAACTATAACTTATTTTATTAGCTGCTGATATAATCTGAAGATATTTTTGCATATTGGAACCAGCAATGTGGCTCTTTAAAAGTCTCATATGCACACACACACACACACACACACACACACACACACACACACACACACACATACACAGACACATGGGTCCTGTTAATTCCAGGTGGGTTGTGTGTTCAGAAGGTCTAGTTCAAGACAAAAATCTGGTCCTTGTCCTTTTTTAACCCCCCCCCCCCCCCCCACACACACACACACACACACATACACACGCACATGTAGGGTAGGCTAAAGGGGCCTGTGGCCAGTAATATCAGAGACAGTTGGTGTTTTTGCAGCACTTAGCGGCCCAGTATTCCCTTACCACATCAACATCCAATCACCTGCCAGCGCCCGACCTCTGACTTCTGCTACACAGCTTTTAGGGATTGCGAGGGATAGAGTGCATACCAGTGTGCAATAGGGTGGTCCACAAGCCACCAGGTTGAAAGGCTTTGGTTTGCCTCCAGGCAGAGAGACCTCAACAAAGCCTGTAAGCTCGCTGCTACACACCATTGATTAGAGAGAGAGTTTTCAATTTATATAATACAAGGCAAAGTAAATAGAGAATTGTATATATTATCATTTTTATTTTTCTATTCTTTTATTTATTTGTATTCTTTTATATATATATATATATATATATATATATATATATATATATATATATATATATATATATATATATATATTATTGTTTCAACGTACCCTTTGAGGGACATGCACAGAATTTGTTTAGTATCTGCATTTATATCATAATTATCCTGTTTACTTGTATTATTATAGCAGATGTATTTACTCCTTGTTGTTTATATGTATCTTTTTTCTTATGCTTTGGCAACACAGATATATTTTTTGTCATGCCAATAAGGCAACATGAAATTGAAATTGAAATTGAGAGAGAGAGAGGAGAGAGAGAGAGAGAGAGAGAGAGAGAGGGGGGGGGAGAGAGAGAGAGAGAGAGAGAGAGAGAGAGAGAGAGAGAGAGAGAGAGGGGGGAGGGAGAGAGAGAGAGAGAGAGAGAGAGAGAGGGGGGGGGAGAGAGAGAGAGAGAGAGAGGGGGGAGAGAGAGAGAGAGAGAGAGAGAGGGGGGAGAGAGACAGAGAGAGAGAGAGAGAGAGAGAGAGAGAGAGAGAAGGAGAGGAAGGGGGGGAGAGAGAGAGGGGGGGGAGAGAGAGAGAGAGAGAGAGAGGGGGGAGAGAGAGAGAGAGAGAGAGGGGGGGGGAGAGAGAGAGAGATAGAGATAGAGAGAGAGAGAGAGAGACATATATATATATAGAGAGAGAGAGAGAGAGACATAGAGAGAGAGAGAGAGAGCGAGAGAGAGAGAGAGAGACATAGAGAGAGAGAGAGAGAGAGACATAGGAGAGAGAGAGAGAGAGAGAGAGAGAGAGAGAAGAGAGAGAGAGAGAGAGAGAGAGACATAGAGAGAGAGAGAGAGAGAGAGAGACATAGAGAGAGAGAGAGAGAGAGAGAGAGAGAGAGAGAGAGAGGCTGCTGGCTCATTGATACCACTACATTAGGCGAGTACATGGATGACTATCTTTTCATTACTTATGTGGACAGATGAACCTCCCTGAGGGATTTCCCCCCCTTCACTCCCCCATCTCGGCATCTTGCATCATCATCATCCCATCTCACCCGTCCCCTGATCTGAAACACATCTCACGTCTTCCTTGCCACTTTCAGCCGTACTTGCTTCATCAGGAAATAACTGTACGCTGCTAAATTGACAGCTATGCAACTAACTAAACTTTATGGAACTCCTTAAACTTATGACAAATAAATGTGACCCAGCTTGCTCTTTTATAATTTGCCTATCTTATCCATCCATCAACCACTACTCCTTCTCGACCTCTAAAACTTTCTGGATGGCCAATTTATGGGATGGGACTAGTGCTGTAAACAATTACCATGAAATCAGCCTTTTTATTTCATTACTGATATACCCAAGGGCAAACACACACACACACACACACACACACACACACACACACACACACACACACACACACACACACACACACACTTGCCCAACACGCACTTAGGCCTTATGTTTTGTAAGAGGGGTAAAGAAGCGCATCGGTCGGCAGGCATGTAAATTCATTAGCAATAAAACAGCATTGGATATTAGTGATGTGTTGATAGGAAAATGTACCATGTGTGTGTGTGTGTGTGTGTGTGTGTGTGTGTGTGTGTGTGTTCTTGTTTAACTATAGTCGTGGGGTCCAAAAACCGGGAATACAGTATACTTGTGGGGTCCCGGGCCAAAATGCTGGACCCCACAAGGTTAAAGGGCTGTTTGAAGGTTAAGACTTGGTTTTAGGATTAAGGTTAGAATTAGGTTATGGTTAGGTTTGGGTTAAACGATTCACAACGACCCTGAAAATTAGGGTTAGAATTAGGTTATGTTTAGGGTGAGGTTAAGGGTTAAGGTTAGACATTTAGTTGTGTTGGTTAAGGTTAGGGTAAGGGGCTAGGGAATGCATTATGTCAATGACGGGTCCCCACAAAGATAGTGAGATGCACTATGTGTGTGTGTGCGTGTGTGTGTGTGTGTGTGTGTGTGTGTGTGTGGGAGGGGAGGGGGGGGGGGGGAATCAAGCTCAGAGACCAGAGGGAAAATGATGATTGAATTCTGGGCCATACTCATGACTCAGTACTTTACCGGGAGCATTACTCCTTCTCAGAACCACTAAGTGGAGTGAATAAATGTGTCTTCTTAGTGTGTGCGTGTGCGTGTGTGTGCGTGCGTGCGTGCGTGCGTGTGTGTGTGTGTGTGTGTGTGTGTGTGTGTGTGTGTGTGTGTGTGTGTGTGTGTGTGTCTTCTTTATGCATTCATTTGGATTCACAGTTTTCATTAGCTCTGATGCTTTATCAACCATAAACGCACGTTTACGTTAAGCACATTTCCTCCAACAGGCATTTAGGCTAAACTCTTTGCTATTTCCTGTCATACAGAGGCAGACATAATGATGTTGCCAGTACCATTGTAAAACTGTGAGGAGGAAAGTCTTTACTTACTATTTCCAGTTACTCAGCAGAAAAAGGTTCATCCAGATCCCTGGTATAAATTTTAAACAAGCGAGCCAAGTGCGGCTGCTGGAACGGAGAGGAAAACATTCCCATTGTCTGTGACTTATGAATTGTTTTTACTGTTGGTCTCTCTGCAGACTACATGTAGCTGTCTATATGAAACTAAATGGAATGAATAAAGATTAATTTAAATAAAAAAATATGAAACTAAAATAGCTGCTAAGCCTTTAGGTCCTAAAACTCATTGTCTAGTCTGGATTGCCGACATTTACCGGATGTTCCACCGGATGTCCCTTACCTTCTGCTTTCTTTGTATTCACGTTCTATACTCTGGTCACTTCGAGAAACAGCAACCAGAACCTCCGCGCTAGCAAGCTAACATTACATGCTGAAAATGGCAAGTTTTGAAGAACATTTGGATGGTGCAACAAGGCAGGCCTGCTTGGTTCTTTTGGGGGGAATGGTTGTAAAGATTTACAAAGAATATGTTTACGGCATTTCCTCTGAGACGTTTTGGAACCGATTGGTTGGGATTGCTATAGACAAAGTACACATGGAGATACACTGGTGAGAGCAAATTACGTGTAAAGGCGCTGACACACCAACCCGATAATCGACCGTCGGACAGTCTGGCAAGGTCGGTGACTTGAGTCTGTTCGGTGTGTTCCGTGCCGTTGTCAGCCGGAGGAGCCGTCTGCCTTCATTTTGGCAGATTTGACTTGTTGAATGGGCCAGTGGGCAGTCAGACTCAATGACCAATCTGATTGGTGGAGTGCTAGCCCTTAGCGAATCAGTGTACGAGAAAACCGGAGCTGACAACGCCAGTATCTTCTTATTACTAGCCATCGTATTTTCTTGCGTTCAGCGAGTAATGACAACAACGATCCTTCTTGACTACTGTCAACACTCTCTGATGAAAACAATGACTGACGACAGCGTGCTCTGTGTTTACTAGGTCTAGAGAGATGTTCCGTCATTTCCGGTTTTAATTTTTTGGGCGACAATACAGATTAGCGCCGCCTGCTGTTATGGAGACGTATTACGTCTTGCGCACGCACAGAACATACGCTCAAGTCGGTGTCGCTTCGGTGTGTTCCGAGGCCCTTTCTTGAGAGACGGAAGCCGACTGATCAGTCCGACTGCCTGTTCTGCCGACGGTCGGCCGTTGGGTTGGTGTGTCAGAGCCTTAACCATGTATCCAGCTGATGTAAATAGCTCACGTTACCGTATTGTGTGAAAAGTTAACTTCATATAATATTGTATGTGGCGTTTTCTTTTGCGTAGTACAAATGTTCCACCAAAACAAGTTCCTTCCTGAGACTAATTTGCAGAGGCAGCATCTTTGCGATTGGAGCACAACGACCGGAGCTTAGCGACCGGAGCTTAGTGACCGGAGCTTAGCGCCGCCCAAGACGATTGTGATTGGTTTAAAGAAATGCAAACAGCTCCTATCCAGGAGTGTATGTGTGGAGGAGCCAGACCTTACTCCACAGCACTGTGGAGATAGGTCTGGCAATGCAAGACTACTCATTGTCTAATCCCTTAGCAATAAAATGACTCCGTATGTGCATGTATTTATTCTTCATCCACTGTGTATCTGTTTTTACAGAAAAGTATAAAGATGAGAGAGCAAGGCCTTTTAATTGTGATAGTTACAGTTGGGACTAGAGGTCAGGGAGTCTGTTTAAATTTACAATGAAGTGTATATGTGTTTATGTGTGTGTTTAGGGGAGTAGAGGGAGGGAAGGGGGAGGTTGGACTGTCACCTCTGAGCTACAGCTGTCTGATGGCCTCACTCCCTGCTCAGCATGTCAGAGGGCTAACAGTGGCTAACTGGATAGTATGAGAAGGATTATGCATCTGGACTCCTGTCCGCTGTGACGTGAGATGGATGTCATCAACTGGATAAGTGATGCGGGGGGTGAGAGAGCGAGGGGGAGGACGAGAGCAACAAGGGGAGGAGAAACCACAGGGAGTGAAAGAGGTACAGTAGTGGGATTAATGTTCAAGCCAATAAGTGGAAGGTATGAGGAGGAGGAAGATAGTGTTGGGTGAGTTGTGCCCATGTCCAAAAAGCCTGTGGAAGTAATAAACTCTGATCTACAGTGGTCCATCAATCAGCCAGACAGAACACAGAACAGGGAGAACATGTTGTACAAGACAAAGGACAGAGAGACAAAAGAGAGGAGAGGAGAGGAGAGGAGAGGAGAGGAGAGGAGAGGAGAGGAGAGGAGAGGAGAGGAGAGGAGAGGAGAGGAGGAATCCCCCCTTCATTGGCAGCAGGATGTCATGTCGTCAAGCAGAGGGTCACAACTCCCTGTCAGAGTCTGGGCCTGCGGTCAAGTTCAGCAACCTGAGGTTCAGCGCCGTCAGCACTGCAGTATCAGTGCTTCTTCACCACTGTCTAACTCCCTATCTTTTACTTATGTATTTTTACAACATCTGTGTATTAAAAGCAAAAAACATTGCTGTGCTATGAGCTAAATGCTAACATCAGCATGTGGGGCCAATATTTCATGGCAATCCATTCAATAGTTGTTGAGGTATTTCAGTCTGGACCAAAGTTGTAGGCTGTAATAAATCCATGCTTCTAGCATGACGAAATGCTTTGAATGTCTATATTTATTGTTTGTCAATCAAATTTAAAATTAAGGAGATTTAACATGAAAAATAAAAACATACACTATGAAAGCACAAAACTCAATCAATAAGTAGTAAAAAATAACAATATTAAATACATAGTTTACACATGGGGTTATGAAAAACATGTTGTTTAGAGGTTGAACAGATAGATGTTAATGTGTATAAAGTACAAATGCACACACACACACACACACACACACACACACACACACACACACACACACACACACACACACACACACACACATACATGTAGTATAAATATTTGTATGGAGGTGTGTAAGCATGCGTGGGCGTTGATCTGCATGTCTCTGTGCTGGTATGTACTGTGCTATCTGTTCTATCAAACTGTCAAGCCAGAACAAGCCAGGTGAGATGCAGAAATAATTATTATTTATAGTCTTGTTATTGGTATCTTGCTTGCCGAGTTGCTCAATATTAACACCTGATGCTTCCCTTCGTGACTGCGTGTGAGAGAGCAGCGGGGACCAAATTATTATGTCTCAGTCAAATGTCAAATACAAATCAATAAAAATCCCTCCCAGGCTTTAGTTCTGTGCATGACACAACTATGAAACAGCAGAGACGTCAGATGGATACGAGTCAGAAGTGAAAGAAGCTGCAGATTGACTGGCTGGTTAAAAAGAAAATAAAAATGCAGCTGTAAGCTGTAATGTAAGCAATGCGTTTCAAGAGTGAGTGATTTCTGGAGTGAGTGTAAACGCAGATCTGAAGACTTCCTTTTTGAATCGGAGTCTGGCTGCACGAGACGTGACAGAACACTCTCTTTGTTGTATATCCAGCAGAGAAGATGCTGTAGTCAAACCAGTACAGAAACTAAGAAGTGCGTACATACCTGAGTCTATTTGTATGTGTGTGTGTGTGTGTGTGTGTGTGTGTGTGTGTGTGTGTGTGTGTGTGTGTGTGTGTGCGTCACTGTGTGCATTGTGTGTTTGTCTTATAAAAAGAGGACAAGAACAAAAACTGTCTCAGCAACAAGCATGTGGAAGTGTAGGTGGCATTGGATTGATCTCTTTCACTCTCTGTTTAATGGAAGCCTCTCTCTGTTGCTTTGTGGCAGCAGAGGAGAGGAGATGAGATGAGATGAGATGAGATGAGATGAGATGAGAGGAGAGGAGAGGAGAGGAGATGAGATGAGATGAGATGAGATGAGAGGAGAAGAGAGGAGAGGAAAGGAGAGGAAAGGAGAGGCCTCTGTAAAGGTTTACTGTGTGAGAGTTTGTTAAAGATGTGACTGGAAAGTGATAAACAGAAAACATCTGGACACAGAACTAACATCTGCTGCCTTGAGGGAGGTGGATGGAGCGAACAAGGCCACGGCAGAAACAGCTGAGGGGAAGGCAGAGAAGAGCGAAGGGAAAGAAAGTGGGAGGAGGAGAGAAGAGACAGGGATAAGAAAAGTGGGAACAGAGAACTGGATCTTTGAACACTAGACTGAAATGTTTTCTTTCTCTTCGTCTCTTCCTCGCTCCATCTCCATTTCTGTCTTCCTCTCTTTTATTTGCGTAGACAACCAGCAGAAGAGTCCAGCACCCACTGCAAGGGTGGGCCATGAAGAAGAGGGAAAACAAAGCCAACGAGGAGCAGATGTTCAAAAAACACACACACACACACACACACACACACACACACAGTTATTAATACACACTGACGCAAACACACACATTATAGTATAGTTCTTAGGCTTGAGAACACACCCCTTCTCACACAAACTCACACTGATTTTAAAAAGTGAAGTTAGGGAACACATCAGACACAGAAAAGCATCCTCCATGCAAGAAGGGACACTTTTCAGAAGTTTTTTGTGGCCTTCCTGAAATCCCAGCACATGTATGATTGTATGTGCGTTTATAAATCTGATCCATACTCAGAGGAAACAGCTGCATGGACCTGTGTGGCTTAAAAGGGGCAGGGTCCGCAGATAACCTCTGCCTTCTCAGACAGGAAGCTTGGAGAGAGCCTTCAGGAAGTCGCTCTCAGGACCGATGCACAAAGCAGAGCTTGCATGTGCAGCAGCGGGGAAAATAAACACAGCTTTCAGGTGCACAAGCACAATGACTCGAGTGTATGCATCAGCGCCTTTTCCTCATTTCTTACAACGTAGCCACGGTGCACGGGAAAGAAAGTGCCCACGACAAGTTTGTGCGTTGGGAATATGACAAAACAGCCGCATAATAAGGTGGTGTGTTTTTAATGTGTTAATGTAACACCTGAACAGCTTTGGCAACACCTTGACAAACAAAGTCATCAATCAATCAGTCAGCAGCCCATCTAACTTGTTCCCCTGTATGTTCCCAAACACTTGAGAAGTACTCTATAAAATAAAACGCACCTCGGGCTAGAGGAGGAGAAACTGGCACTGTGCCTCCTTTTCAGAGCCTGTGCACAGAAAGGAAGCAGCCTGAGAGTAGTTTCATTGTGAGTCCTTCCTGCTGCTCTTGAAGGGCAGAACCCATGCCTCACTGAGGCCTGTCCTCATGTCAAGGAGTTGTTTACATCGATCACCTACAATTACCTACAATGCATCAACATATCCAACACGGCATAGCCCCAGCTGAAAAGCAAGGGTATGTTTGGCACTCAAGAGTGGCATAAGGCTGTGAAATGCCTCTGTGATGGTCTATTGTACAAACAGGTTAGCCTCCTGGGTTGCAGTGCATTCCTCACTTGTATTATTATCGTCATGTGCGGTATCTAAATGTCACCGTCAACATATAATCCATAAATTTGAATCTAAGCTGGTTGTCATTTCTGCTATTGGCGTGAGAGTGTAACTGTTGCTACAAAATAAAGCACCCTCATCAACAGAAACAGCAGGCCTGTGAGTACGTGACAGCAAGCTCTTTCGATCTATGAATTTCATGGTTGAAGTTATGGTTGAAAGAAAGAGGATTGTGCCGTCTCCGAAGCTACACTAGTTTCACTTCTCCGCTGTGCAAAACCACACATAAAAATATGTCCCCTCACAAAACCACTTTGACACACAAATGCACACACACACACACACACACATACACAGACAGAAGGCCGAGGGCGGACGAACGTCAAAAGCAAACAGTGGAATCCTACTCCACTATAACGTCACGCGCCCACCGCTACCCGGCATGGCGCCCAGACAGACAAAGACAGCAGGGCGTTTGTGATGAGCTGAATGAAAGTGTGTGAGTGTCGGAGAGCTCCTACATCGACTGACAGTGACGTCTCTCCACCTCCATCTGTCTCTCCATTGCTCCGTCCCACACACTAACCAGAAAGAACACAATGGGCAGAAATAAAAGCTGAAATTTAGGACAGATGTATAAAAAAATAAAAAAATAAATGGGAAAAGCAATAATAAAAAGGGAGTCATTTAGTTCCAATATAATCATTCCCAGACCCAGGGGAATAAGACACAGCTGTGTTATCATAGGTGTCTCTACAAGGCCTGTCTAAGACTCACACTCTGACACACATACATGCACAATGGGTAATTAGTGCCAGTTAGCCCACTCATTCGCCGCTATTACGCCAAAATGACTTCCTCCGTTGCTCGTTTGAATGCACATCAGTCTGGAAATGTCATTTAGATATGTGGGCTTGACAGATTCCACACAATTAAGCAATTAAAGTACATTTATCAATCAGGTGCATTTTACTTACCACTACTAGCTTTAATTTGTTCACAAATAAGAGCTGAGAAGTTGTGACAAACGTAAATACAGCATTTATTTCAGACACCTGCAGCCTTGACAGCTCATTTTATTTTGCACACAGTTGAACAGAAGGGATCTGACATGTACGGTGAAGACTTTGAAAAGGTTTAGGTGTATTCAGTGTACATACCCTTGTTATAACGTTGGTCGAGTTAGCATTATCAGCTGGTTAGCTTAGTGCAGGCGCTAATGGATCCACGTTTGTATCTCGTAAATTACCCCACTAATAATGCCCGGAATGATACCAAACTTCTACAGTAGTACAAATAGTTTCTGTACTTATAAAACAAGGCATTAGAAAGTTTGTAACTACACCAGAAGTATATTTAAATAACACTTGCCTGATGGATACTCCTCTCGGCTGCTACCGCAGCAGTAGATACTGCTACGGAGTAACCATCAGGCAAGTGTTATTTAAATATACTTCTGGTGTAGTTACAAACTTTCTAATGCCTCGTTTAACGCTAACTCAACCAACGTTATAACAAGGGAAAAAAGCTTATGGGGGTGGTTGTTTGGCTCAAGGTCAAGGTGCAAAGCACCCTAGGGTGAAATTACTCTGAACCATCACTTTAACTGGCTGTTGGCTATAGCTTCATATTTACTGTGCAGATTATGTCAGAGTGGTATTGATTTCCTCATCTATCTGTCAGCAAAAAAGCAAATAAGTGAGAACTTTATTTTAAAATATTGGCAGACCAAACAAATCCAAATGCCCAAGTCAAGTTGAAGACGTGTGATTATGACTGCACAATAACCTTTGCGTGCGAGACGGCCAGGGTTGTGCAGAACCACTGAGGGAGCCCTTACCCAGGATTTACATGGTTGTTGACCTGGATTCAAAGAGAGAGAAACAAAAAGAGAGAAACAAAGACCTCTGGACATTCATTATTCAAACAGCCTGCCAAAGAGCATCATGACGACACCTGATTATAAAGACTGAGGATGCAGGAGAGGAGGCGCTGAAGAAGAGAAAGAGACAATGAAAGGAGAAGAAGCAAGATAGTGGGTCGGCCTGGCCGCATGTTGACCTCAGGAAACCTGGGTATGTGGGGGCCACGGGACGGTTCCCTGGACGACTCTCTGCTGTCTGCCAACACACATATCTATTAGTCTTGAGTGGAAACAGAGCTTTCATTATCTGCTATCTCAATGTGACCGAATAGTTTGTAGTATTAGCTATTATTACTGTTAGTTTATAGTACTGATATTGATAGTCCGAATATTTCACTGCTGAACAACAGTGTTGTGGTTGCCCAAAGTCAATAATGGCTCCCTGGTCATGGAGAAAAGGAGGATGGGCTTGAGAACATGTGTTCATATTTTAATGCATATCACCAGAGTTTCTACAGCTGCTTGTAATCTCTTTGACACAGGTGAGTGATCAAAGTGTTGCTCAAGGATACTTTATTTCAGGGCGTACCAGTACCAAGTATTAAAGCCAGTGGCCTTCCAGGGTGGCCTGTCTCATCACCATCCCCCCCCCCCCCCCCCCCCCCGTCAGCCACACCAAGACATGCACAATGGTTTTGGGAAGTGTCTTCAGAATCCCACAAAACCCACTGGGAACTAAGGAAGTGCACATCAACTTCCCAGAGAGGTTATTCATATTCAGGCCTGCATACCTAATTCAAACATACAAATATATGTGGGCCTTCTGGCCGGACCACCTGACCTTCGACGCCATAGTAATGGTCTGCCTAACAGAGCCAAAACACACAGCCTGAGCAGTCCCATGTGCCTGTCTGTGTTTTCTCAAACATGCACACACGCACATGTGCACAGGGTTATACAAACACACACATATGAGCACACTAATGCATGTGCACACACACAGTCTCAGTATGTGATAAGAGCCATAACCGTTCCCTTTCTGAGATAGAGGCAGGACTAAGTGTAGACAGGATTCCAACCGCTCACTCAGTCATGTGTGTGTGTGTGTGTGTGTGTGTGTGTGTGTGTGTGTGTGTGTGTGTGTGTGTGTGTGTGTGTGTGTGTGTGTGTGTGTGTGTGTGTGTGTGTTTGAGTGTGACAAACTGAGAGCATGTGCTTATATGTGCATGCACCAGTGTCAGTTTCGGCTGAGACTTTTTTCTATTCCTCTTTGACAAACCAGTCTGACTGCACACACACACACACACACACACACACACACACACACACACACACACACACACACACACACACACACATATGCATGTGTGGTAAAGTAGAGAACAATTTGGGAAAGATTTCTCACGACCAGAGTGTCCTGAGCTACACTGAGTAAATACAGATTAATGATTGGTTGAGAGGGTGGAAGTGCATTCCATAGAGTTAGCCACTGATCACAGCCACAAGCCTTACAAACGATGTTCATGTAAGACCAAGAAAGTGGATCACATCACTCCAGTTCTGAGGTCTTTACACTGGCTTCCTATCTCTACAAGAATTGATTCCAAAATACTACTGTTGGTTTATAAAGCATGAACGGTTTAGGGCCAAAATACCTTTCTGATCTTCCGCTACATTCTGAACCATCCAGACCTCTCGGGTCGTCTAGGACAGGTCTGCTTTCAGTACCCAGAATCAGAACTAAACATGAAGAAGCAGCATTCAGTTTTTATGCACCACATATCTGGAACAAACTCCCAGAAAACTGCAGGTCCACTGCAACTCTCACTTCTTTTAAATCAAGGCTGAAGACTTTTCTGTTTGATGCTGCCGTCTATTAAATCCAGTTATTGTTCATTTCTTACACTGCACTGTAACTTTTATTCTTGTCTTTTATACCCGTCTTATTTTTAATTTTATATTCTCCTTAACACATGTTTTAATTGTTTTGAATTGCTCTTCGGTGTTTTATGTAAAGCACTTTGAATTGTCTTGTTGCTGAAATAAATGAATCACTCGCACTGTACACTGATTACTCAGAGATGCACACGTTATTTACTCCTACTGACTAAAGTGTATATAAAGGTCGTCTGCACGCATAAAACACAAAGGACACATTAAATTACCAGAATCTGTAACATCAGACAGAAACACTGATAATAAATCAGACACTGTATACCATCATTGATCTCATAAATTCCGCACCCTGAGCAGTTACAGGACGCTAAACCAGCTCCATTTACAACAACAGTCCCCGCTGTCTATCTTGGTAAGTTCACACTATACTTCTTGCCTGTATGGTGATCAATTGAGCAACAGGAGGAGCAAAGTTGTTTAATAATTAACATATAACACAATATATTGTGCTTCATAGTGTGGAGATATATCTACCTGCACACACTCATCATGGTGTAAACCTTTAAGATGAACTGTGTACAAGTCGGACCAGATGAGCTGGATGCCTCACAGAGCTCCATGGTTTTCCATCAGCATGCAGACGTGCTGCAGGACTGCACATTGCAACAGCTACTGACTTGACGTGTGTGTGTGTGTGTGTGTGTGTGTGTGTGTGTGTGTGTGTGTGTGTGTGTGTGTGTGTGTGTGTGTGTGTGTGTGTGTGTTTGTGTGCACGCACAATATGTGTGTGCAAGCCTGCACGTAAATCCCTATGCAGGCACATTCCCAGATACTGCTTGTATATGACTTTTATATACTGTATATTGTATAGGAGGTTTGGACAGTGGCTGTCAGCGTCTGAAGCGACGAAAAAAAGCGCCCTTCAGTGTGTTTGTAGAACGCACCAGGGAGAGCATCAGCTACACTGGGTTTGAAGATGACGTAGCACTAAGAGCGACAACGGTGGCGAGTAGTATGAAAGGCGTCGCTTTCTTCTTTTCCTAAACCCAACCGTCGCTTTCTTCTTTTCCTAAACCCAACCGTCCGTTCTTCTTTTCCTAAACCCAACTGTCCGTTCTTCTTTTCCTAAACCCAACTGTCCGTTCTTCTTTTCCTAAACCCAACCGTCCGTTCTTCTTTTCCTGAACCCAACTGTCCGTTCTTCTTTTCCTAAACCCAACCGTCCGTTCTTCTTTTCCTAAACACAACCGTCCGTTCTTCTTTTCCTAAACCCAACTGTCCGTTCTTCTTCTCCTAAACCCAATCGTCCGTTCTTCTTTTCCTAAACCCAACCGTCCCGTTCTTGTTTTCCTGAACCCAACCGTCTCCTGCGTGTCATGGAAACGTAAGCCCACCCACGACCTTTTCCTTAACCTAACTGCGTAAAAAGTGACGCCAATAGTCCCGACCCAGCGCGTTTAGAAGCACGTTTAGATATGATGCTAAAGGAGACTTTTAGCGTCAATAACAACGATGCCCGGCGATAGCTCGGGCAAGTCACAACCTAATCTAACGATTAACTGAGGATTCACTGATCATTGATTGAGATTCACACAGCACAAACAGGAAGGAAAACTTGAAATGAAATCGAAGCGGCATGTCAATAAGTGGAAGCTATTATCTGTCACCTCAGTCGTATGGTTCTGAAACTCACAGCATTCTACTGGCTCGCATTTATTACAGTGCTGCCTATACATGTTCAGTATTTAAGACATAGAGTGTCAGAGACAGCAGTGGAAGAAGTGATCACATCACATCCTGATAGTATAGCAATACCTCAATGTACAAATACTCCAGCGCAAATAAAATTTTGCAGTCCAAATTTTAAAATATTATCTGCAAACTGTATTTGTGTTACAAAAGTAGAAGTTCTATTTAGGGAAAATTGCCCATTCAAGTGTTATTATAGTTATGTTATTGAATAATTATTACTGCCTAATCAAAACGTAAGCTGCTTTTTTATGTTTTTTGTAGGTGGTACAGATGGAACTCATTTGTTTATATATATATATATATATTATATATATATATATATATATATATATATATATATATATATATATATATATATATATATTGTGCAATATTTGCATGGAGACTGTCTTCCCAAGACAAATCGACAGCAAGTGCCCCAAAATGACACTATCTGGAGTTGTTACTACATATGTATAAAGTAGCATAAAATGGAAATATTCAAGTAAAATATACTATACTTAAGTTTCCAACACAGGTCAGAGAAAAGACATTTTGTACTAAGAGAAACAAAAAGACAAACTGTACTAAGTACCAGTATTTATAGTATACTAGCGGAGTAGTAGTAATATCTTAGTGGAGCACTGACTGGGCATTAGCCAGTTCCAATGACAAAGCAATTACTATTATAGTGTTTTAGTGTGTGTGTTCCTGCTGTTAGACAGAACCACTTATCCCAACTACTGTTTTCAAGTTCATTTTACAAGGAGACAAAGAGTCCATTTATCTAGAGGGAGAGAGAGAGAGACAGAGAGAGAGAGAGAGACAGAGAGAGAGAGAGAGAGAGAGAGAGAGAGAGAGAGAGAGAGAGAGAGAGAGAGAGAGAGAGAGAGAGAGAGGAAGGGCTGAAAGTTGGATGGAGAGTGAAGGAGGGAGGAGAGGACCGACAGAAGAACTTTCCAACACAGCAGATCCTGGAATGTTGGTGGAAGGTGCCACATAGCTCCAAATATTTGTTGCTCGGTTGGCACGGCAACAGCACAACCCAAACGTGTATTAGCTAATCCCTTACAATGATACCAGAGAGCCAGGGAGAGAAAACACTGAGGATTTTGATATGGGAAAAAGTCTATCATTTAGAATGTTGTTGGGGAAAAAAAAAAGGGGGGGGGGGGGCAGAGAATGAGATTCATTGTTTCATTGTTAAAGTGGAGACACGTACCAACACACCCACACACACACACACACACACATATATACTCAGGTAGACACAGCAGCGAGTTAAACAGAATCAGCTACTGTCACTCAACTATGTACTGCTGCTTCCTCCCTTTAGCTTCACCCAACCTAGCACCGAACAAATGCACACACACACACACACACACACACACACACACACACACACACACACAGGTCTCCCGTGGGTCTCTGGCGTCAACAATATGCAGTATCTGATAAGACACGTAGCACAGTGCATTGGGGCACCCTGTCAACTTACCAAAATGAAAATGAAATAAATAGAGTAGCCTACCTTTAATGTATCCAGTTGTTAGTTTAACCTTCACTGAGTTTCAGTTGTGTTGCTATGGTTACTGGTATTCTAGTACAGGCCATAGGCTCCTATGAAAACTGAATGCTAAAAATTAGTTTATGTAACGTTTGAAAGGAAGAAATAACCCACTTTTCATCTTACAAATGAAAAGTTGAATTCACGAGTTATACAGTAAAACATAGTAGTTAATACAGGAGTTTTGCTGCTCAAGCCTTACTTGGTGTAAACTTTAGATAAATATTGTTGTGTAACTGACATTACTTAGTCAAGTTTCTGACTTTATTACCATTAGAGCCTGACCGATATATCGGTGGGCCGATATTATCGGCCGATATTAGGCATTTACCAAACTATCGGTATCGGCATTTATAATGGTCGATAAATGAATATTTAAAAAATAAAATAAAAACGGACTGAACACTCTTCAACCATCTTATCAGTGTTGGCGTTGCATAGTTTGTCTACCAGAGGGCACTCTACAACGTCCCTTTTGGCAATAGAGGGTGACAATTTTTCGGGACTCCCGTGGGTCACGGTATTTCCACGGGAGTCCCGCGGTACGGGAGTCAATTTCACTGTCGGTAATGTGATAGGGACGGAATAGAGCATAGAAATCAAAGGCAGGAGTCTGCGGGAGCCTGCGGGAGCCTGCGGGAACCTGCGGGAGCGGGCTGAAGCGGGCGGGAGGGAGGGAGCGGGACGGAGAAGTGTGTGTGTCACACGACATCAACTGGCTAGTTATCCTCCAGACAGCAACGGACAACGTCTCTTTTTCTTTCTCTCTTTTCCACCGGGTGGCACGCGAGCCTGCTCGCAGTGTGAAGCGCGTGTCCGCGACGGAGTCCACAACAGAGTCTGATAACTTTAGACAACATAGGGAACAAAACGGGAGCGGGACAGGATTCGGGAGTCTTTCTCTCAGGATTTTGCAGGACAGGATTTTTTTGGGGGGGCAGTCACGTGATCGGGATATGACGGGAGTATTTTCGTGGGCTTCAGATGGGATGGGAGCGACAACAAATCACCAAATATTTGCATCGATATCGGCCTTAAAAATCCTTCGGTCGGGCTCTAATTACCATTATGTATTAACATTTGCCACTATTCCATTATTCGCTTATGGCCACATTGACGGCTGTTCAGCAAAAGTAACAGAGGCTCGCTTTAAAATACACTCAAAATAGTGATTACTGTATGCAGTGTTGTGATATGTATTGTAACACCTGCCACCTAAAGAAGTATTTTCCATGGTCTTAGTACAGAGTGGTATAAAATTCCTCGTCCAACAGCCAGACAACCACCAAGTCCGATCCCCCTCTCCTGCAACCATAACACCACTCAATATTGATCTGTGATCGGGTTGCATGGCTGTCTCAATGGAGGGTGGTAAGGGATGATATCTGTGTGTGTGTGTGTGTGTGTGTGTGTGTGTGTGTGTGTGTGTGTGTGTGTGTGTGTGCAGTGCGCAGGCGTGTGTGCATGAGAGAGAGACAGAGAGAACAAGATAGAAGAGAAAAGGGAGAGGAGTCTGTTTTTTACAGTTGCATGTCTCTTGTTTCATAGGACTGCTGTCTGCAAGATCAAGTTTACTTATACTTATCATATCCAATAAAGCCAATATAATTTAAGCAAAAGATTCACTGGGCCCTGAGTCATGTTCTATTTGTAAAAGCCTCTCTCTCTCTCTCTCTCTCTCTCTCTCTCTCTCTCTCTCTCTCTCTCTCTCTCTCTCTCTCTCTCTCTCTCTCTCTCTCTCTCTCTGACCCGTGTTTATGTTCTCTCTTCTTCAGTAAATGAAAAAGAACAAACTTTCATTCTTCCTTCTTTCGGGCTCTCTCAGCCACAGACTGAAACGGCTGCTCGACTTAAAACAATCGCTCTACCCTGTCACACACACACCGCCCCCCCCCCCCTTCTTCTCCCTTTACTATTTTTTATTGCCTCTGAAAAGCCAGGCTAGAATAACCAGCAAGTCCAAACACACACTGACATAGTCCCAGACACACTTGCACACATAACACACACACAAAAAACACAAATGCAGCCCAATACTAAAACACACACACACACACACACACACACACTCAAACACACCTTCTGCAGTTGGTGAGGTCGCCCAGCTTGCAGAGGTAAATGGAGTGGAACAGGTTAACACTGCTGCCTACAGTGTCCCACCTGTACAAACACAGTGCTTGATCATGGCTAAACACACACACACACACACACACACACACACACACACACACACACACACACACACACACACAAACGGACACACACAAATAGTCCTCCATCTGGATCGAGGCACTGGTGGGTTTTAATAGCTATCGATCATTGTCCCTGGTGACACACTCACACACTCATACAGGTCTCTGAGTGCGCGCACACACACACACACACACACACACACACACACACAACCTACTATGCAGTGTCAACAACGCCATTTACTTTACCCGCCTGTATACACAGTGTGTGTGTGTGTGTGTGTGTGTGTGTGTGTGTGTGTGTGTGTGTGTGTGTGTGTGTGTGTGTGTGTGTGTGTGTGAGAGCGAGTCCTGCTGTGGCTCACTCTGCCTTTCTCTCTAGATGAGGTTATTTAATTTACATAATGAGGCCCAGACTCACTCTCACAGATTAAATTACTCCAAGACAACAAATAAGACAAGCACCCCCAAAAAACACACAAACCACAGTCTATGTAACCCTTTAACTGGAGTTGCCTTGCTTCACTCTTAGCTGCGAAAAACAGCATCTGTAGCCTTAAAAGCAAAAGTAAAGTCAAAGAACCTGCAGTGTGCCCACCCTTACCCAATGATGTCATTGTACACTCGCCGGGTGAGTTACGTTGCGCTGAAAGGGTCGAAATGAGGGAGAGACAATCGATATTCCATGAGATTCTGACCAATAAATCTAAGATGTGATTAGTCTGGGTAGTTAGCGACGATTAATTGTCAAAGCTAATAAAGTCTTTTGTGGCTAAGGGTGTCAGAGAGGCTGCAGGGAATCATGGTTCATTTTATGGGCAAATTAATTAAAACAGCCCTGGAAAAACCCTGTTGAAGACATCAAACACTCATTCTACACTTGGTGAAGGGCGTAACAATGAGACATCACTCAGGGAGATCACTGTGTGTGTGTGTGTGTGTGTGTGTGTGTGTGTGTGTGTGTGTGTGTGTGTGTGTGCGTGTGTGTGTGTGTCTGTGTGTGTGTGTGTGTGTGTGTGTGTGTGTGTGTGTGTGTGTGTGTGTGCGTCTGTGTGTGTGTGTGTGTGTGGGTGTGTGTGTGTGTGTGTGTGTGTGTGTGTGTGTGTGTTCTCGTTTAACTGTATTCATGGGGTCCAAAAACCGGGAGTCCAGTATACTTGTGGGGTCCGACCAGCTTTGTGGGGCCCAAAATGCTGGACCCCACAAGGTTAAAGAGCTGTTTGAGGGTTAAGACTTGGTTTTAGGATTAGGGTTAGAATTAGGTTATGGTTAGGGTGAGGGTAAGGGTTAAGGTTAGGCATTTAGTTGTGATGGTTAAGGTTAGGGTAAGGGGCTAGGGAATGCATTATGTCAATGACGGGGCCCCACAAAGATAGTGAGACGCACTTGTGTGTGTGTGTGTGTGTGTGTGTGTGTGTGTGTGTGTGTGTGTGTGTGTGTGTGTGTGTGTGTGTGTGCAAACACAATGATTCCTGCTATTACAACACGTCGTAAATCCGGAAGGGAAAGAGGGAGGTTTGTCATTTAGCTGTGTCTTTCCTTTTTCATTAAACACTACACATAATTCAGGAAAAAAAAGGAAGGAGGCAGTCGCGAAGAATGAAAGCTGTGGTGTAGGATAAGGAGAAAGGGGAAAATAATCAGAGAAAAGAGGTGTAAAAGAACATGGCGTTTTGACAAAAAAACTTGAGAAATTGATAGTAGGTGCATCGATAGCATCATTTTTGTCTGTGAGGGTAAATCTAACTACAGGCTACGTATTCTCTATGCAAGAAACATCTCATGGATGCACTGGGACGTATCCTCAGTGATGTATACTGGGATCATTGGGTGTTTCGGGTCTCGCAACATCATACACCCTCGCCCAGGTGACCCAGCCGGGGTTGATCAAGCCCCAACTTGCGTCCCAGTAGCAGTCCACGGATCAGCCCTCTTAATCCAAAGCCACCTTGTGGCCTTCTCTGCGGCTTCGCTTGCGGATTGAATGGCCCTCTTCTTGGCCGCCCCTGTCACGCCCAAACGACTGAGGACTGTGCAAAGTGAACGTCCTGCAAAGCCTCTACAGCCGACTTCAATAGGCTCATAGAAGGTTTTCCAGCCTCTCTCCCTGCACTCCTCCACAAGTTCCTGGTACTTAGCGCATTTCCTCTCATTGGCTTCCTCAATACGCTCTTCCCAGGGCACCGTAAGTTCCAGCATGATCAGATGTTTTGAAGCCTCGGAGGTAACTATCATGTCTGGACGGAGTCTTGTTGTTGCAATATGCTGAGGGAACCTCAGCTGTTTTTCCAGGTTGACCTGTAGCAGCCAGTCAGAGGCTTTGTGGAGGAGGCCTGTTGTTAATTGTAAGCGTACCCGGGGTTTCTCTCGAGCTTTGATGAAGGGAACTGCCTTCTTTGGAGCATAATGGTGTTTGCTGGTGTTGATGGCTGAGGCTAAGCTCTCAGCAATTGCCTTAAGCACCTGGTCGTGGCGCCAACGATAGCGACCATCAGCCAGAGCCGTTGGGCAGCTGCTGAGGAGATGTTCTAAAGAGCCTCTTCAAGAGCAAAGAAGGCAGGAAGGTGTCTCGCTCTTCCCCCAGACATGGAGGTTAGCTGGACTTGGCAGGGCATTGTAGACAGCTTGTACCAGGAAACGGACCCGATAGAAATCTGCCTGTAAGATGTTTGCCCAAGTGATCCTACGCTGCAGTGCACTCTCCCACCTTGTCCACGCCCCCTGCTGCCGGAGTCCCACAGCCCTGCTCACTCGCTCTTCCTCCACGCCTGCTCGAATCTCTTCCTGAAGTAGATGGTGTCTTTCTTTGCCACGAGCCTGGCTGACCAGCGTCTTTGGGAAATAGCCCAAACCCACTCTGCCTGTTGCCACGGTGCCCACCAGTGCCTTCTGTCTGAGACGTGACTCTGCCACCTCCACTGCTATCCCAGCCTTCCATTTCCTTCCCGTCCTCACCTCAATGCCGGCTGATGACACCTTACAGTCCCTGGAATCCCTGTACTGTAGGACTTCTCTGGTGCGTACCACCTTGAATTCTTCAGTGAGGCCGCTAAAGGGCAGCTGCAGGATGTTACTTGTCCCGTACAGTGCAGCGCTGGTAAGACTGCGTGGAAGGCCCAGCCACTTCCGAAGAAAGCCACTGATCTTCCTTTCTAGGGACTCAACTGTTGTCATTGGGACTGCAAAGATCAGCAAGGGCCACAAGACTCGGGGCAGGGTGGAATGCTGGTAGATCCAGGCTTTAAATCTACCAGGCAGACCAGACTTGTCAACCTTGGTGAGCCAAACTTCAAGTTCTTTGTTGGACTTCTGGATGGCGGCAGAGTCTTTCAGGCTGGAGTCAAAGAGCTTCCCCAAACTCTTGACAGGTTGCTCCGTGATGGTTGGGATGACAGTTCCTGAGATGGAAAAACGGAACTTGTCAATCACTTTTCCCTTCTTCAGCACCATGGACCTTGACTTGGACTTCCGTCTCTGTCATGTACAGTAGGCAAGAGTTTCTCAACCTTTTTTGTCTGACATACGCTCACAGTTCTGTCAGAATAACTACAGTACCTCTTCATCGACACCACGGTCTGTCATATTCTAAATGTTTTAATTTTAAAATGGATATTGTTTCACTTTTAATGATATAAAATTGAATATAGGCTAATATCGGATGTTATTTTTTTCTATCGGCACAACTGAACAGTTTAAGTTGATTTGGTTCATTTTGCATTCGTACTACTACAATGGAGTAGTGGCAAAAGCTAACATTTCAACTATTTATCCATTAATCTTATGTTTTTAACCACCACAACCAACTTTTAGATAACCATTTAGCCTATCTATTACTTGTAGTTATGTTAACCATTTGCCCATGATGCTTAGTGAACTATCAACTATTTATCCATTACTTTTAAATAACTGTTTCAAATTCTCAGTCAAATAAAATGTGATGTTCAGGTGTTATAGCTGACTCGTGTTTCTGTGTGTGTGTGTGTGTGTGTGTGTGTGTGTGTGTGTGTGTGTGTGTGTGTGTGTGTGTGTGTGTGTGTGTGTGTGTGTGTGTGTTTAATCAAATCATAATTTCTGTTTTATTAAATTACTTGAGCTATTTCATAGTCTTTCCACTTTACCCCTGGGATAGAAGTACCCCTGGTTGGGAATCAATAATGAATACAATTCACACCGTTTTAAATATTGGTGCAAATACGCACTACATGCTTTGTGTCATCACATAATGACAAATACATTTACAAATGCATGCATCTAAAGTAAAGGCAGACCCAGATATGCACACACACACACACACACACACACACACACACACACACACACACACACACACACACACACACACACACACACACACACACACACACACACACACACACACACACACACAGGTTTGTGGCACTATCTTTGTGGGGACCCATCACTGACATAATGCATTCCCTAGTCCCTTACACTAACCTTAACCATCACAACTAAATGCCTAACCTTAACCCTTACCCTCACCCTAACCATAACCTAATTCTAACCCTAATCCTAAAAGCTTAACCCTCAAACAGCTCTTTAAACTTGTGGGGTCCAGCATTTTGGCCCCACAAAGCTGTCGGAACCCCACAAGTATACTGGACTACTGGTTTTTGGACCACACGAATATAGTTAAACAAGCCCCCCCCCCCCCCACACACACACACACACACACACACACACATCTGTGCGTGCAAGCTTGCTTACAGGCCAGTCTAACGCACAATCTACACCGTTGGGTGCTTTTTTTCCCTTCACATAACAGCTAAAACAACAATTGTTCTGACATGGTAAGACCATTGTGAGTGTGCACTGTCTCAAAAGCTTCAACAGTCCGTCTCCCTGTCTGCCTCTCACTCACCCTGCAAACCTCAAGGGATGTTCAGTTTGACGTAAAGCCCCCCAAAAATATATATTTTTTATGTTTCATTGGCTTTACACTTGTGCTTGTCCTTTGTACTGTGCAGACAGTGCTTTGGCCCATGGTTTAACTTTCAATGATAGCAACACAAACACAGAAAGCTCTGAGATTTCACTGAAAAGGACTGCTGAAACAATACAATTGGGCCAAAGCCTGTTTCCATCACAGGGGAAATCCTGCTGTCTGGACAACCACTGATAGGAGTAAGATGAGAGGGACGAGAGAGGGAAGGAGAGAGGGAGAGGGAGAGAGAAGAACGATGTGTGGGGGGTGGAGGACATTTGGGCTCTAGAGGGAAAAACAGTGCCGAGGTAACGTCACGATGGAGGGAGTGAAAGAGGTGAGAGTCAGGAGAGAGGGAGGGGGAACTAATGGTAAACAAAGGTTTGAGGAGCAGCGATTGATGGATGAAAGGCTAAAGACTAAACAACTCAGAAGGCCCAATTTTACCACCTCAGGTCAGGATGCAGCTGAGCAGGAACACAGTGCTTGAAAAACATGTAAGTTTATCTTTGTTCGTTTGCAATCTTGACAATAAAACACAGATGGAGGGAAAGGAATGTGAAAAAGAGCTGAATCACCACTACTTGTATAGTATAAAAACATTTTGGATATCTTATAAGATAAGTTAAGATATCTAAACAACAGTTGGATGGATTTCCATTAAAAAAAATGTTACAGATGGCCAAGGTGCCCAGAGGATGAATCCTAATGAGCATGTCAAAGTTTTCACTTATCCTGTTAAATATTTCTATTTACTTGGCGGATTGGCACAAAGGTTTATAAAGACTATCATGGTTCCCAGATGATGTACCCCAATGACTTTGGTTGACATCTGTGTTTTTATGTCAAATGTCTCAATTGGGTGGATTGCCATGAAATTTGGTACAGACATTCATGTCTCCCTCAAGATGAATTTTCATAACATTGATGATCCTCAGACTTTTAATCTAGTGCCATCATTAGGCCAAACTATCTGCACAACTAAATACATTGTACTGTATACCGTATGTGCTTATTTGGGAGTCATTAAGATTGCAAGACTCCTATATTTCTCTCCAGATTGTTATTATTGATTCTGTATTTTTCACAGATACTAAGAAATAATAAGTACTGAAGTAAGTAGCCTACGTAAGTAAGTACGTAAGTAAGTTAAGCTGCTACCTATCCATCTATCCTAGTTTGTTTTTTCCACAGTACTGAAACCTCACTTTCCAAAGTCCTGAGAGCCTGCAGTTAGCTCCACCAACCAGAAATTATTCAATAAGAAGAGCAAGTCTCATAAAAAGAGTCCCTGTTTCACTGGTGGCAGTGAATCAGCTAAAATAAGCGAGTATGGTTTGCTGCCTGACTTAGAATATGTAGGCCAGGGGTCACCAACACAGTGCCCATGGGCACCAGGTAGCCCCCAAGGACCACATGAGTAGCCCTCAGGCCTGTTCTAAAAATTAAAATTGAATATTGATATTATCTGTTTCCCACCTCGTTAAGTCATTGTTGATAATTATTGATAATGAGAAATCATTAACGTGATCAGTGTCTTCACATAGATGACTATCATTAATCATTAATAATCATATATAACTAAAGGAAAACTGAGCAAAGAAGAGTGTATCAAACTGGTAGCCCTTCGTATGACTCAGTACGCATGAAGTAGCTCTCAGTTTCAAAAAGGTTGGTGACCCCTGATGTAGGCTATATCATTTATATGAGACAGATTATTACAAAAATCTAAACAATAAATTGTTATTTGAATTATTATAAGTTGGATGTGGCTACTTTTTGCCAACATTTCTCAACACTGTTAACAACTGGCTTCTCCCCTCCAAAGCCCCTGCCAAATAAGAGCTCCATGTGAACACAAGTGACCAAATGTCCTGAACCAAGGCAGCAGCAGGATATACCAACCTCATGTTGAAAGTGACTTAAACAGTAGGGTTCCTCCATGCTGATTCTCCCATATATTCCTACACAGAAAATTACTTTGGCAAACTACCATGCTGTGGTTACCCCTTTAAACTTTATGCATGGCGACCAGGGAAGAAAAGCAGGCCCAATTCAACCAGCGCTCAAGCCATATTGAAACATTTAAGGGTTCTGTATCAAACACTATTTGAAAGTATATATAAAACAGAAATTACCAAGGTCTGACTTTTGCTATGAGATTTGACTCTGAAAAGAGCTTTAATTTAAACGAGATAACGTTGAATGACATCATACGTTTTACCCTAACTTAATTCCTCTATTTCGGACAATGGGTGAAGTCATACATAAGGATCCCTGCTGGGGGGCACTAGACCACCTACTTAAGATTCTTTAATGTGCTTTAATTCAGAAGCAGTCATGAATAGATGAATGAGCCAAAGTGGATAAATATTTCAGAATGTGCCTGTAGAACACTGAGTGCAAACATGCAACGTAACAACTTGTCCTTATTCTGCTTTTGGCTTATTTCATCATCCCCAGAGAGATATAAAAGTACGACAAAGTGAATGAAGCTATCAGAAAATTAAAATAAAAAAAAAAGACTGTATAGGTTTGGTACCTGTTAACCTAAATCTAAAGATACCCGGAAAAATGAATGAAAGTGAAGAAGAAATATAAATGCATCTAGGAGCCACCTTAACCTTTCCTTATGTGTGCATAACTGTAAAGATAAGAAATGTTCTTCTAAGCATTTCAATCAAGGAAGAAACTGCACAAGATAAGTTAAATTAACCAGTCAGGTCAGATTATTTCCGACTTTATTGATCGCCATGGTTTGACATATACAACAGTACGTAAAGACAACATTAGCAGCCATGAAAAGTCAGACTGTGGTGGTGTTTTATGATCCGGTTCAGCCTCCTTAGGTGCCTCTCTGAGTCAGCCAGCGCCAGGGGACTGATTTACTTGTCACACAAGGGGGACATATTTAGCCGTGGTGTGCTGGAGATAGTAGGCGGTAAAGCTGGCAGGGCAGAAACTGACCCAGACAGTGGGAGTGTGGAGGACTAGAGGGGAACACGTAAGACACACCAGTTAACCTCCTGCCATTAAACCAGCTGTGATTTCTGACCAGGGGCCAGGGGACAATGGACTGCACTACACTAATTACACACCCTGACATGGATAATAGGAAATGTACTTGCTCTTTATGAGGACGAACAGATGTCAGTAAATCTATCTTTAACAATCTGTAGTTGCAGCAGAAATAAAATGTCTTAAATGTAGCTTTTCAGACGTGTGGTCTATGCAGTTGTAAAAAGCAAAAAAAGGTCTCATTAAATCTGTCTCCTAATGACTGCAGGCAGGAAAGACTGGTAGGTACCAAAGTACATGACTCAATAAGATGGACTTGGCTCTACACTTCAGGTAAATAACAGAGCTTTAATGCATTTCTTAAATAAGTAAATACGTCTGTGTTTATATTAACCTGCCCAGGTGTCAAATTTAAACTCCCACTAATCAAAGCTAGTGTTTTGTGTATGTGGGCTATATAGGACAATTTATAGAGGGACCACCAACCAGAGACCACCATGATGTCCCAGACTGAATGACAGTCAGAACAAGAAGACTTTCCACTATGAGAGCATACACACACACGGAAAAATATATCATTTGTTTTCACATAACAGTTTACGTTCACTTTTCCAAGTTTTTTGAGCTCACAACTTTCTCCAGTTCCCTCAGAAATTAGAGCTCCAATTCAGCTGCTGTGTAGATATTTGGCAAATAATAGAATAGGCTACTGTAGAATATAATAGAGAATAGAATAGAATAGAGTAGCATGGCATAAAATAATGTGGAGGTAATTTAAATGTATTAATGTCAGATATAATAGCCTATGGCTTGAAGCTTACATGTCATCCATTAGTCATAACTGTGTGTGATTGATTGTAATATGCAAGTATGTGTTTTTTATACGGATTAACTATACTACTTTAAACAAATTTGACAACACTTTTGATGTGGCGATTTTTATTATTATCTCAGAGATCTAAACATGTTTCTGATATTACTGTTAGGCTATATCTTGTTACATGTCATCCATTAGTCATAACTGTGTGATTGTATCTTTTAATATGTATTCATGCTTCTGATATTACTCTTATCACTGTATATCCTGCTACAGTTAGTACAGTAGCTTTTGTTGTACTTTGCACTCATTAAATGGCAAATAGATTTTGACATTTGTCTCCCTTTATTTTTTTATGATTACATATGCTTGGTAATGTTAACACATTATTAGTCGTTTCTGGTCATTTTCAGCTACACATAATCAGCACTTCATGTTTTGAAATTACATATTTGAGTGTAAAATTGTCTCACACGCTTAAAGGTCCCATGGCATGAAAATATCACTTTATGAGTTTTTTTTAACATTAATATGAGTTCCCCCAGCCTGCCTATGGTCCCCCAGTGGCTAGAAATGGCGATAGGTGTAAACCGAGCCCTGGGTATCCTGCTCTGCCTTTGAGAAAATGAAAGCTCAGATGGGCCAATCTGGAGTCTCCTCCTTATGACGTCATAAGGGGAAAGGTTACCTCTCCTTTCTCTGCTTTGCCCGCCCAGAGAATTTGGCCCGCCCATGAGAAAGAGAGAGACATCATGGCTTGAAAACAAGCGAAGCATGGCAGTTGGTCAAGGCCACGCCCCCACCCTCCACCTTGCCCCCCCTCTCTCCTCCTCAATAGCATTTAAAGCTACAGACACAGAAATGGCACATCCCAAGGAAAGCTCATTGTGGGACTGGCTCTAGTGGCTGAAATTCTGCACTAAGGCTGAATTTCAGGAAAGAGACTTCAGATACAGTATTAGGGGACCACTAAGGCCTATATAAAAGAGACTTCAGATACAGTATTAGGGGACCACTAAGGTCTATATAAAAGATACTTCAGATACAGTATTAGGGGACCACTAAGGCCTATATAAAAGAGACTTCAGATACAGTATTAGGGGACCACTAAGGCCTATATAAAAGATACTTCAGATACAGTATTAGGGGACCACTAAGGCAATATTAAAGAGACTTCAGAAAACAGTATTAGGGGACCACTGAGGCCTATATAAAAGATACTTCAGATACAGTATTAGGGGACCACTAAGGCCTATATAAAAGAGACTTCAGATACAGTATTAGGGGACCACTAATGCCTATATAAAAGAGACTTCAGATACAGTATTAGGGGACCACTAAGGCCTATATAAAAGATACTTCAGATACAGTATTAGGGGACCACTAAGGCCTATATAAAAGAGACTTAAGATACAGTATTAGGGGACCACTAAGGTCTATATAAAAGATACTTCAGATACAGTATCAGGGGACTACTAAGGCCTATATAAAAGATACTTCAGATACAGTATTAGGGGACCACTAAGGCCTATATAAAAGAGACTTAAGATACAGTATTAGGGGACCACTAAGGTCTATATAAAAGAAACTTCAGATACAGTATTAGGGGACCACTAAGGTCTATATAAAAGCATCCAAAAAGCAGCATGTCATAGGACCTTTAATGTGTAAAAAGTATTGATATCACACATGTGTGTGTAAAATTGACCTGACACAAATTCTGTGTTAAAACAGCTCACACATCTATTGTGTGTAGTACACATGTATAGTCCCTGAACACACTCACCACATGTGTTAACATTCTACACATGACGTGTCATTTTTAACACATCTCTTTTTGCAGTGTGGCTGAAAGTGAATTAACTTTATTTGCAGAATAAAATAGAATAGACGAGCCATGTTCCTTTACTGTATCACGAAATGGTATTTTGAAGTCAGATAAACTTGGATAACAGAATAAAATACAATTTTGTAAGATTTTTTTTACTGTATGACAATAGCTGTGTTGAAGCCATATAAACAATGATGAATTTGAATGAAAGAATAGAATAGAAGAATGTGTTATTTTCCTTTACTGTTAGTGTTATAAGGTCAGATATATTTTTTAAATGTAGTAAGAGAGAAGAGCTGTCATTTTGACACATCAGTAGAATAAAATAGATTTTATGATCAAAATATGTTTTTGAAATTCATAGGCTATTAGAGATCGTTCAAATGTAGGCTACTTTTAAGGGATTCTGTGTCCAAAAAAGTTTAAGTAAACAGAACAAGTGTACAAAATAAAAAGCCAGATGAAAAGAAAACAGATGTAGGCTATAGTAGAGCAGTTTCACAACAAAATAATTGGAGAGGGAGGAGAGACGTACAGCAGCAGCACTGGTTGTCCCGCCACTGACAGTAAAGCGGGTAACCAGATATTCAAAAACAATACGTCATCCCACAATGCACCGCGCCTACACTCTCCTTACAGCATTACATCATCCCACAATCCACCGCGAGATTAAGAATCTTCTGGGTGGTCGTCATGGCAACGCACCTTATCGGAGGGCTGGGCCACGCCCTCGCGACACGCCCATCGACCAATGGGAGAGCCCTGTCATGACATCATGGCTATTTTTAGAGAGGCAGCGGCAGCAGATAAGCTTTGCCTCCAGCAAGCTCGGAGTAGTATACACACAACCAGGCAGAGGAAGGAGCCACAGACGCTCTCGGTGCCGGACAAGAAAAGTTAAGAGACACTCGGCTAATTCCACTCACAGACTGTAAGTCTGGATACTTTAGCAACAGCTCTGTGAGCTATTAGCACTCAGCACTGAACAGTCGACCATCACTGGCTGAAAGAAGTAAGTCCTGATTCCTGTCAAGAACGTGCTGGAAGTTTTCACGCAGAGAGGACGTTTGGAAAACTAGTTTTTCAGTCAAGTGATAAACAAGGAAGAAGAGAAGGTGGGGGGGGGGGGGGACGAAAAGTAGTTTTGTAGAAGACTTTTTTTTTTATTTTGTATTTTTTTTTAGCTACTTTGGTTTCTCTTCCATGTATACCAAGATGGAAACTACTTTCTATGACGACTCACTCAACGCTTTCTCCCAGCAAGACAACGCCGGCTACGGATACAGCAACCCCAAAGTGCTGAAACACAACATGACACTGAACCTGAGCGATCCGACGGGCACTCTGAAACCTCACCTCCGCGCCAAAGCCAGCGACATCCTCACCTCTCCCGACGTGGGCTTGCTGAAGCTGGCTTCCCCGGAGCTGGAACGGCTCATCATCCAGTCCAGCAACGGACTTATCACCACCACGCCGACCCCGACTCAGTTCATGTGTCCCAAGAATGTTACGGACGAGCAGGAGGGCTTCGCTGAGGGGTTTGTTCGAGCCCTGGCTGAGCTTCACCACCAGCACATGCCGGGCACAACTAACGGGAGTGTCACCTCGGCTCCTCAGACCAGTGTCAACACTTCCCTGCCGCCTGTTTCATCTGTTGCCGGTGCCACCGTTTACAACAACAACAACAACAACAACGCAGCCATGCGCTCCGACTCGCCGGTGTATGAGGACTTGAACACTTTTAACCCGGCCATCAGCACCGTCTCGACACCGAATTACACCACCTCAGCCCCGACTATGTCCTTCCCTGCTGCCCCGCCGCAGCTTCCCATCTACGGGCAGACATCCTCTGGCCAGCTCCACCGGCTCACGGCGCTCAAAGAGGAGCCCCAAACCGTGCCTGAGATGCCGGGGGAGACGCCTCCTCTGTCCCCAATCGACATGGAGAACCAGGAGCGCATCAAGGCCGAGAGAAAGCGGATGAGGAACCGCATCGCTGCCTCAAAGTGCCGGAAGAGGAAGCTGGAGCGCATATCGAGGCTGGAGGATAAAGTGAAGAACCTCAAGTCCCAGAACTCGGAGCTCGCGTCCACTGCCAACATGTTGCGGGAGCAGGTGGCCCAGCTGAAACAGAAGGTGATGAACCACGTCAACAGCGGGTGCCAGCTCATGTTAACGCAACAGCTCCAGACCTTCTGAGGTGGTGTCAGCGACGGCGAAGAGACAAAAAGACTGTAGTTGAATGAATGAAACCACGCGTCCTGTGATAGTGAGTGGCTGTATCTCCTGAAATCGTGACGGGATTTTGGGATGATGTGGCGCCACACTGGCCACAGGACCTGGGGGGCCGCGCTAAAGTTCCTGAGTGCCACACGCTACCTGGTGGCGCGTCCCAGAGAGGAGCTCGGGGAAAGTGACAGTAGCCATGAACCAGAGAGGGCATGCAAGCAGGATACCTTTCTGTTTCTGTTCCGTGCTGTTTTTTTTTTTTTTTTTTTACAGAACTGGACATGACTGAAATGTTCTTGATTTACACCCAGATCTGCATGGACCTTATCATGACCATCAAAGGAGACATTCAGTATTAGAGGATTTAAGAACCTACAATAGAAACTTTTCTTGCTGTAGCCATAATGGCCTCAAACATGGGCGTGTTGGCCAACTCTAAATGGCTGAAAAGTTGTAACAAAAGCTGCCTGAGTTACAGTACAATGTACTTTTTTTTTTTTTTTTCTTAATTGTAAGAAATTCAGTTAGAAAAAGCTTCAAGATTTACTTGTTTTTTTTTTCTAAAGTTGTTTAATGGGGTTTCACTCATTGTTATATGTATATAAGATCAACTTGGAGTACTTATGTTTACCATTTGTAATTTTTTTTTTTATATGTTTTGTTTTCTGAGCACTTCAGAAATATGATCAATATTTAAGAAAATAAACCAGATCAAATGAAGCCACATTGCCTCTGTGTTTTTTGTAAGTGTGTGTGACAGGAAAAAAGAAGTGGGTGTGCCATGTCAGGAGCTCAAAAATAAAACATGTTGCAACATGTTGCAAGACCTGCTAGTTCCCAGTACCTCAAGGCTAATTCCATTAGTGCTAGTATCGATCCAGGCTAAGTGATTGTTTCAGCTGACAGACCATGCTCACTTACTACAGATGGAGGCCAATCCTGTAAACTGCAGGCTGAGATCTCCATTTTATGCCTCAGCACACGCAGACAGAGTATACATATTATACAAAACCTCCCATTATTCTCAGTGTTAACACTATATGGCACGAAAAGGAGGACATGTTGTAACTGCACTGTTACAGAGTTACAACAGGTTGAAATTAGCAATAGAACTGTATTGAAGACATCTAAAGGTGTCACTGATTCGACCCATAACAACAGGAAAATTACAGGCCATCCTCCGTGCTATTGCACTACGTAGTTATTCAACATACTTCCTGTCCTGTTGTGAATTAAGTAAGCCCCAGCGTGTCGAAAACAAACTCTGATAAAGTTTCAGGTCCTTCTATTGCAGATGAATACATCATATAACACATTACAGAATATCAACTCATTAAAAGGTAAAAGTACCACTGTGGTTTTGTGGGAGAGTATATTCTCGATACATTGTAGCCTATATTGTCAGATCGCTGCTCTCAATGAGTATGCTGTAAGTTCCTCCCTGAAAAAAGTAGCTCAAAGGAACAAACAATAGCCTAATAAAAATGTAAACAAAGGAATAGCAAAAATCCGAACACAAGATAGGGCTCGTTCACAGACCTTTAAATTATGTACACACACAGGACAAAGATGTTCAAACTTTGTTTCCGTCAGTAATGTCGGTAAATCCATCACAATATGTTCTTTTGACTGGCGTTTTTAACCCTTCAGTTGTGTAACTATAAATATATATTTATGAAGTAACAATAGATTGTGGCTGTAACAAGCAGGGTTCAAAATTAACACCATCCACCATGCCAAATGCTGGTAAAATATGCAACTGGCTGGTAGATTTGCATCACTCACAACACCAACCAAAAAAAATTCTATTGAGTGACTGGCCAAATTGGAACATCCATTTGGCTTAATTTCCACAGTAAACCCAGCAAACATCATCATTATAGCAGGTGAATGTGTCAGGATAGGTCAGATATGGCACTCAGGTTAAACTGTTATATTGTATTATTATGAACACTCATAAGGCACCAGTGCGTCCTGCTTATCATGAAACACTAGAGGGCGACACAGACTGATTTACCTGAGAGATGAAATTAAATGATGCCTTCTCAAAGTCCTCATGCCTCCACAGCAGATTGTAGTATTGGCTCATCAGTTGTTGCTTTAATTAAATTAACTTCATTTAAAAAAATTTAATTTCAGGTGTCAAAGAAACATGACAGGTTATTAGATATGAAGGCTTGAAGGATATCTTGATACACAATAAAGACTAAATGTTAAATAGATAGGCCTAGAGACCTTTTTCATGGCAGACATGTTGACCTGTCATAGTAGGAAAAGCACAGGTGTATTCAAACCCATTAATGATGGCTGAATTCCACTTAGGAGAGGCCCTGGTATTGAGCATGCTGACTCACTGAACTAGCTTACTGGGACACTTGATGGAATTGAGCCATCGTTAAGGTTATCAATGTCAGTTGTGCTTTTCCTACTATGACAAGTCAAAATGTCTGCTGTGAAAAAGGTCCATTATGTCTAATACTATTTTACAATGTTTTCATTTTCCCTTCTTTTCTTTCTTCCTCTTTACATATTTTTTTTTTCTTACAGATCCATAAGGACGTCATGGTTTGACGAATCAATGCAGCTCATTCAACTGTTGGTCAACGGTTTTATCATAACAAATTCCTAAACAAATGAAATTACATTAGGCTAATTCAATATCCATTATTATAGGCTATACAATTTAGTTATAATAACCCAATTAAAAACTTGATGTCTGGGGGTAGGTTTATTCTAATGTGTTTGTTATAAACTATTATGGTTATTTATTATATATTATTATAATGAGGACTCTATGTATCCATTAATCTGCGTTAACGTGTTCGTATTTCTCAAACTCGGGCAGCATGGCATCCTTCCCGGAAAGGGAGTCCTTTCCTACCATATAAGGAGAGGGAGCCCTCGGAAGATCTACGTCACGACGGAGGAGGCGTGTACTACGGGAAGTGACTGGACTCTGTAATCTCTGCATAATACGGTGAGCCCTAAGAATTTATTCAAGAGGGACACGCAATGAAAATATTACAACGGCAAAAAAAAAAACTACCCTATGGTATGTAGAAATTAACAACAAAGTAACAAAGAAAAATATCAACTATAGAGCTGTAGTTTGTAACTGCAAACATGACGTTGTCAAGACTACATTTGAATGTAGTCTTGACAACGTCATGTTTGCAGTAGCCTACAATTAGGTGAATACTTCCCTTTTATGCTACTTTACTATATTTTAGGGGAAATATTGTCGCCTACCTTTTACTCCACTATCCTGCAGTTATTATATAGTTAGGCTATATAACAGTTATATTTAGTGACTTTGCAGATTAAGATTTTACAGACAAAATATATAACCATAAAGTGATCTAGCCTATACCTACCTTATAGCTCAATATTAAAATTATGCATACATGTTAATGCATCAGTAATAATAATGTAATACTACAGTTCAATCCTAGCCTATTTAGCCTATAAATACTTTTTTTAATGTTTGGCTTGTCTTAGGTGCAAAATGGCATGCACACAATCATGACAAATTATGTTTCAGTTAGCCTATAAGATAGACTTTTCACATAAAGGGTTAGGAGTGATTCAGATATTAAGCAGAATGGGGTTATCCAGGGAGTGCCCCAAATTCTGCACCCACACATGGTTAGTAATGCACACTCATGCATTTCCTCTCTCACACACACGCACAATGCATTTCCTCTCTCACACACACACACGCACACACACACATACAAACGCACACACACACATCTTGAAACAGCTAAGTTTAAAAAAAAAAAAATTGAAATTTGAAAGAATTTTACACAGATCACGCTCAGAAACAGTTATATTAACATATTATTTAAGTTACAAATTTGAATAACCTGTGTGATGGCTATCATAACTGCCATGCTGCAGAAATGCTATAGTGAAAACTAACAATGTTATTTGGTCACCTAATCTCCTAACAAGCAGGTTGAGCTGGACAGATCTGAATGTCAGTATTTTGTTGCTAGGATAGAGGTGTTTCACTTAGCAATAAGCAATAACACACACACACACACACACACACACACACACAGCCAGAGTTATAACAATGACTTGCTGCATGTGAACACCTAAGAAAATCTTCAGTTTCCCAGCGTATTTAAAATGTTCGATATATTCAAGGGTTTTGATGCTCAAGCAACATCAACCTACATCAACCCCTATGCTGTGGATGTGATCCGGGCAAAGAGAAGGGATCTAATTTATGGGATCTCACACACCGAGGATCTACTGGATCTTCTCGTCACAGAGGGGGCCATGACAGCAGCGAAGAGATCCATTGTCTTGACCATCAGGACTCGCAAAGATCAAAACTCCAGGGTCCTGGACATCCTGGAGGCCAGAGGTGAAAGGGCGTGTCGGAAATTCTTTCATCCGTGTCTTATGCTGGCAGAACCCGACCTCTACCTGCGAATCAAAACCTATTTGGGTGGTGTGAATGAACGTATACGAGACACAAGGAGACAGCTGATTGGATATTTGCTGGAGAGGGAGCAGGAGGGGACGGAGGAAATTACACACAGAATTGTCACTCAGAAGACTCGTATTTTATTTGCCACCAAAGCAACTAAGAAATCTAGCCCTGAAAAGGAAGACAGAAGCACTGTGCCACTTTTTAAGTCAGAGGAGCACAAACCAGTGCAAAGTAAACCAGAAGATCTCATCCACATTATGGCTACAGACGGGGAGCTTGCACTGCTGGAGGAGCTGTTAGAAGACACTGATATTAACACTGTCAATTCCTCCAATCAGACTCTTTTACATGTAGCTGCTGAGCACGGTCACCTGTCCATCATTGAGCTCTTGATCCGTAAAGGAGCCAGACTGGACCTGCAGGATAATAAGGGTCATACAGCTCTTCACAGAGCAGCCATCAGGGGTCACACTGAGATAGTCGGGGCCCTCATACAGGCCGGGGCCCCCATCTACACTCTGGATCTACAAGGCAAAACCCCCATTCATCTGGCAGCGGACAATAAGCACATGGATTCTGTGAAACTCCTGGTGAAGGAGGAGGCCAAGCAGTGTGAGAGCCACAAGCAGGACATGTTTCTTCACACGGCAGCCATGGAAGACAACTGGAGGCTGGCTGAGCTGCTGCTTCAGAGCGGGGCCGCTGTCGGTGCCAGAAACAGAAAAAAAACAGCTCTTTTTCATGCAGTTTCCAGGAACAATGAGAAAACGGTGACTGTCCTTTTAAACGCAGGGGCTGAAGTGGACTATGATGTTATAAATGAAGCCATTAAGCTCAATGAAGAATCAATTCTCCATATGCTGCTTGGTGAGTCTTTTCCCCTGTGATATTCAGGCCTATGTTATATAGAATCCTACATCCCCTTGCATTAGACTTCTTTTTGGAGATGTTAATTGTACATAAATAAAGAAGGAAGCTGCAGCCATACAAGCTAACACTATATCTTGTTTAAACTCTAGGTAATCGCAGAGGAGCTCTGAGTGAAGAAGCCCTCTGCTCTGCTCTCTTCTCAGCTGTTGAACAGAACCATGATGGACTGGTAACCACTCTCATAGACAGCGGAGCAAAAGTGAACATGTTAGACAAACAGGGGTACACTCCTCTCCTGCTGTCAGCTGAGCTGGGGCACACTGAGGTCTTCAGGTAACTCTCCAACAGGACTGAATGTTGCTAAAGTAAACTGACATGGCTGTTCTACACATTCACATTGAGGGAATCCTACAGCTAGGAGGGACTGACTGCCACAGGAATTCTTTTTAACCACCACTAGGGGGCACTGGTGTACGATATTGTTCAATTTCACACATTGTGGTTTTTTATTTTGCTGTTGTAGGGGCTTTTTCAGATTTTCACAGACAGCAATTAACAAACCATGCCATGTCTACAACAGAACATAGAATGTAAACATAACTAAAACATCCAATACACACAGTAGGCTACATACAGTATAATGTCCACATTCTTCTTCCTACCAAATCATATTCTATATGGTCATTACTGCAGCTCTTTCTTGTTACTGCAATACTCGCTACTGCTAATGAGTCCATATTTACTTTGAGCCAGTACTTTCTCTGTATTCTCCGGTTTATTTGCTATTTGTTAGTCTCACATAGCCAGACCTTCCTCCACAGCGCTGCGGAGGAGGGTCTGGCTAGTCAACACAGCGTTCCTGGATGGGACAAAAACGTGCTCTGGTTTATTGGCATTTCTTTAAACCAATCAAAATCGTCTTAGGCGGTGCTTTGCGCTGGACCGAGCCACGGTGCCACCGCAAAATAGTCTCGGGAAGGAACTTGTTTTGGTGGAACGTGTACGTTCAAAAGTAGTTTTAGTCGTGCAACAGAAAACTCAGATTGGACAGATAGTCTAGCTAGCTGTCTGGATTTACCCTGCAGAGATCTCAGGAGCAGTTAACCATAGTCCTCAGAAATCCACCGGAGTTTAAAATTCCAACACAAAGAAAGCATAAGGTGACAGACATGCTGCCCAAAAAGAGTGACATCCGGCGGAATTTACGGCGGCACCGGAGCAATCCCGGAAGTGGAACGTCGTGGATATAGACTAACTATTTGTATATCTTAAACAGTGACCTTATTTTTTTCATTTCAGAGTGCTGGTAGCAAAACAGGCCAAACTGGATGCTACTTTATCTGACCTGTCCTCAGCATTGCACCTGGCTGTCCACAGTGGCAGTGTGCCTATAGTGCAGACGTTGCTGAAAAAGGGATTAGACCCCAACATAACTGGACCTAAAGGCCAAACCCCTTTACACCTGGCAGCTCAATGCAATAGGCCAGAACTAGTTGATGTGTTGCTACGAGCTGGAGCACAGGTAATTGTCAAACCAGTTGGTCATTAGTATCCATTTTGTAGATGTGTAGTTTATGTTTGTGGAGATTAGAGTTGTGTGTCATTTCTTTAGGTAAATGCGTTATCCCAGGATGGGCTGACCCCTCTGCATATAGCCAGTCAACAGGGCCATGCAGACTCAGTGACCCAGCTTCTTCAAGGCAAGGCAGACCCAGATGTCAAAGACAAGCTGGGGAGGACAGCCTTGCACTGGGCAGCCTCCTCCCAGGGAGAAAGCTATGTGGTAGACCTGCTGCTGTCGACCAAAGCCAACCCAAACGCCACTGATAAGGAGAAAAAAACTGCCCTTCACCTGGCTGCTGCGGCTGGGAAAGTAGATGCTGTGACCTCACTGTTGTCCCACAAGGCAAAGGGAGGGGCTAAAGACATGGACGGCTCCACACCTCTCCATTACGCAGCAGCTGGTGGGCATGCCGGCGTGGTTTCAGCTCTTCTACAGTTACTCAACAACAGAGGGACAGAGGAGAGGAATACATGGAGGAAAACGCCGCTTCATGCTGCGGCTGAGAGGGGCCATGATAGTGTGACGGTGCTCCTCCTGGAGGCTGGGGCAAAGATCAACAGCACAGATCACAGTAAAGACACTCCTCTGCACTGTGCTGCACGAGGTGGACACCAGGAGGTAGTGAGGAGGCTCGTAAACTGGGGCCAAGCTGGGCACATGGGGCGACAGAATAAGGTGAATCTGCAGGCGGCCAACAATGTGGGGAAGACACCACTGCAGGTGGCAAAGAGTGGAGACACGCCAGAACATGAGAACATTGCAACTTTACTCGGAAGAAAGATGTTTCTTATCAAATGAAGGGAGATGAGTTCAGAGAGCAAACGACAGGAACTGAAAATATAAAGCCAGCTTAATGATATTATCTTTTTATCTATTCATCTTTTATCTCAAACCTTGTGTCATATCCTGTGAAAGGTATTGAGGACATGCATAAAATAGTGATAGAAATAATACAGAAATAAAATCATGCAACACTGTATTTCTTGTGTGGATGTTAGAATAGACTGCAAAGGTTGCTTTTATTTTCAGTAATGAAGCAAATAGGTTTGCCCTCTTTCCCGTGTCCAAATAAAATCCCAGTTAAGACCTCAGTGGAAGGAGAGTTTTCTTTTTGAGTCAGTATGTGTAGACTAGACACGTGATGGCCACTTTTATTAAAACAAACGCTGATATTTAGTACATATAAGCTACAGGTGGTTTACAGTTAATATGACAGATAGCCTAATATACAGATAATCTGTGAAAAAATCACATTCCTCTGCCTCCACCTGTTACCTAACGGCATAAGGAAACAACCAGTTAGAGGCGAGGAGTCTCTAACGCAGTGTCAATCTGCTTGTGAACTCCGATCTCTATATCTCCAAATGCCTAGGCGGCGCTGATCATGAATGAATCAAGATTCTGTTACTGCCTATTGTCTATTTCTCACAGCTACATTAAAATATGTTTCTGAAAACATTTGATGTGAGAAATAGACAATGCCGTAACAGAATCTTGATTCATTCATGATCAGCGCCGCCTACTTTGACAGTTTGATTGCAATTCACGAGCTGTGATTAATACTCGCTAAAGACTGTCGCTAAAGACTCCTTGGCTGTGATTGGTCGTTTATGTTCGGGCGCAGTGAAAATTGGAAATGCCATTCGGAGCACCAGGAGGAGGCAGAGGAATATGATATTTTTTTCTTCACAGATTATCTATCTCATGTAGCCCTGTCAGGATATAGTGACAGTTTCAGCTTTTTTTTTTTAATACAAGTTAAATACTGAGCCTTTAACGTTATGCTCGGCCCATTGGTCGGGTCTGTTGTGATGTTCGGTGCTGTGTTTTCTATTTTAATTGTTGTTGAAAAGAGATTTTGCAGTGGTTGCTATGTGTCCTTGCAGTAGTTTAGAATAAAAAAAAAATTCCGTTAAAGATGTAGGCTGTTATTCTTTATTTCATATAGCCTACCCTTTATCTGCAAAAGATGAACAGAGGTGCAAGTTGTGCTGGGTGATTATAGACTGATGAAGATAACTGCTAGTGATTCACATCTGCCTCAGGATGTGTTTCTTGGTAAAAAAAGACCAACATGGCAAGCGGCTGACAGCAAAACCAAAACCACTGGAGACCCATTTTTTTTAATTTTTGTTTTTTATGGTTTTGTGTTTCCTCACATTTGCCAGTTTCGGTAATTATGTTGCATCCCCCCCACATCACTTTTCCATTGTGTTGCTGTTGTGACTCTTGCATCAGAAACCACTTTGTCACAATAATGGATTGACATATTTTCACTTCAACATGGCCTAAAGTATAAAAAGTATATTGATATTATGTAAAACATATTTTGAGCAAATGCAAAAAAATATTGGGCGGAAACAGATAGCACATAAGTATCTCAGATAAAATCCAAAACCTGTAGGCAACTTTAATGTAAAAAATACAATAATTGAATGAATGTAAAAAAAATATATAAAAATGTCATTTTAAAAACTTTGTGTGTGTTACAATTTACTTTCTTAAGTTCAGCTGAAGCTAATATGAGGCATCAGCAGTTGCAGTTAGTCTAATCCAGTGCAGATGTTAGGATTCTGTATTAGAAAAAAGAGTTGCAACTTCTAAATGAACTGTTGTTACAGTGGACGTATTGTTTGTGTTTGTTTTTAATCCAGATGGTTAGAAGTATGCACTGATCTAACCTTTTTCTCTCCTTATGCCGACACTCAGGGTGTCTGCTGAAACCGTGGCGAGTAATGATCCGATACCAGTGCTCACTTTTGCCCAAATGTAAAACCTGTTATAGCCTACCTCACTGTTTGAGACTCACTGAATAGTTTATCAGTGTTTTAAGCCCTCAACGTCTCCTTCCAGGCAGCGCTGCACTTAGTTAGGGGTTAGGGTTAAGGTTAGGTGCCTTGAAGTCAACAGTCGCAGCGCTGCATTGAAGTTGAATAGCCAATGGTTATGGTTAGGGTTGGGTTAGGGTTAGAGTTTGTGGTTAAGGGTTATAATTCTATGACACTGGCCTATTGATCCGATGAAAAGGTAGATGGAGGTATAGGGGAGTTGAGTGGGCTGCTATTGAGCAGTGGGCAGATGGGTTGTTAGCGTAGAGGCAACTTTGTCTTTCTGAACCTGGGGGACAAGGTAGGAACCCCAGGCAAGGCACATCCATCAGATTGCAGGACAGAGGAAGAACAACGGGTCTGGGGCTGCGTTGAGGTCCGAGTGTCTATTTTGGGAGGGGATGGAAGAGTTTTAACCGGAATGGGACTATGGATAGAAAAGAGACAGGTAAGTATAGAGAAAAGACATAGGGGAAGTAACAACATAAATAAGTAGAATTAGACAAAAAAGTTGCTGGAGGTCTAAGAGAAGGTTAGGGTTAGGTACCTTGAAGTCAACGGTCGCAGCGCTGCCTTGAAGTCGATTAGCCAATGGTTATGGTTATGGTTATGGTTATGGTTAGGGTTAGGTGCCTTGAAGTCAACGGTCGCAGCGCTGCCTGGAAGGAGACATTGGGGACTTAAAACACCATCGAGCCACTGAATAGCTGTTATATAAGGTAAGTAACATGAGGCCAGGGGTTGCTGTGGCACTAAAACTGGGCCTGGCCCACCATAACTAAATGAGTGAATGTAGCTGAATGTGCAGTGTATCAGATCATTGCAACCATAGTTAGAAGTGTAGGCTAATTAAGGACTATATTCTGGGTTTTTTAAAGTATGGGGATTATCTTTCAGAAAAACAAATCTGTGACTCCATTATAATAATAACAGGGCATTGGTTTAGTCAGCACCTTTAAACTGTATCTTTAATTTATTTTTCATTTTAATAATTGCCTCATATGTAGGCTAATTAATACATACAAACCAGAGGAACAGAAACACTTATAAGCTCGCGTTTTACCTATGAGTTCATATCATAATAAATATTATAATATTATTCATGAATATATTATTAATAAGTATGATAATACTGTGTTTTCACACTCTATGGTTGTACAGGTAAGCGCACGTGTGATGACGTTGGAGTTGCTCTTGCGGCATGTTAACATCACGTGACTGCTACTATGGGTCACGTGACATTGTTTGGTATTAAGCCGCTGTTTGCTGCAGACTCTGGAGTAGTAGTCAAGTTTGAAATGGCAAGAAACGAGGAGAAACAACAAGGGAAATTGAACAGACTATGGCTTCAGAAAGAGAGAGAGGGTAAGCGCAAGCAGCTAGTAGCAATAACAGCCACTGCCATTCATATTTGGCCGATAAAAACACCTTGCTGTACGGACAGCTAATGTTAGCTTTAACTGTTAGCTAACTGACAATGATGCTAACTCACAGATTAACTCCATCTGGTTGAAATGAAAGAAGGAAATTAACTAAGGTGCTGCAATGTAGGGAGTCATCCTTAGAACTAGTCATCTCTTCTTTACAGTGCTACATTGCCTGCTAACAGCTAACGTTAGCATTCATCATGTTGCTCAGAGTATACCGAGCTCCTTAACCCTCCTGTTGTCCTCGGGTCAAATTTGACCCATTTAAAAAAAAAAAAAAAAAATAAATAAATTTGGGTTTCTTTCAATTAAATTTGTCAAAGAAAATAACGTTTAAACGTTAAACAACCATTACTCTTCACAAGTAAAATAAATGATCAGTTCACTACTTTTATTGAATTTGGGTGTTTTATTTAATTTTATTGTATTTGAAGAAAGGAAAAATAATGACAAAAATGTTGGAAAAAGCTTCAAAAATGCGAGAAAACAAATTGACAAAAACATCCCAAAAAATCAACAAAAACGTCGGAAATAGTGACAAAAAAAACTGGGAAAAATCAACAAGAACATCGGGTAAAGTGACAAGTCTCGAAAAAGAACAACAAAATGTTGAAAAAAAAAAAACGTTTTCATTTAAAATTTTGACCCAGATAAAAAGAAAAAGTGATGTGGTCGACGGGAAGACGACACAAGGGTTAAGACTTAGACTTAGACATCTCTTTATTGATCCTTTTGGGATGACTCCCACAAGGAAATTAGATTTCCAGCAGCAGATTTCAGCAGCTTACAAAACACTCTTTAAATAAAGAGGTATAAAAAATACAGTATAGAAAAAATACAGTGTAAGAATAACAATAACAATAAACTTTTAGCTAAATATTTTTTACAAAAAGTAAACAAACATTTAAAAAAAAAACACTACAGATAAATAAAGATAAATATATAGGACTGTGTATGGTATTGTGTTATTATACAGTTAAATAAATGACATTTAGCATAAATTAGCAGTTAAGAGCAGTTAGTGTCCAGGTATGTATGTATGTATGTGTGTAGATTATTAATGTATTACACAGTGAATGAGTGAGTGGCTACCACTCCTTCCCTTCCTTCCTGTTCTGTTCTCTTTACCCTATTTCCTCCCCCCCCCCCCCCCCCCCCCCCCCCCCCAAGTGAGGAGTTGTAGAGTATGATGGCATGAGGGACAAAGGAGTTCTTGAGTCTGTTGGTCCTACACTTGGGAAGGAGCAGCCTTCCACTGAACAGGCTCCTCTGGTTGCTGATGACAGTGTGCAGGGGGTGGCTGGCATTGTCAGTAATGTCCAGCAGTTTGTCCAGTGTCCTCCTCTCTGCCACCGTCACCAGTAAGGCACCTCAACTAATGTTTTCTTTCAATATATCATTTACAGAAGGACGCCTCAAAGATGTCCACGAGCGGAGACCCAAGCTGGTAATAAAGAATTGTTAACACTTCACCTTAACTCACTTTTATTTGGACTAGTTTGTTTGAGCCAACTCTTTTATTTGCAGTCTACTCTTAATTCAACTTCCTCTGTGAAAAAGTGGATCCCCGGCATCAAGAATGAAATAGAATATTATTTGCAAGTAAGTGAATTGTCAGTAATGTGTCAAATTGATTCTACAGAACATGGCTTCTAATGACTCTGAGTTCCCTGTGTAAAGTTGAATAATATCAGTATTTGTCTTTTCCCTTTCAGCAATCCCAGCTGTCTCATTACCCAGAGAGGAAGATAGCTGAGTTCCAACTGCACATTGAGGCTTTAGAAAAAGAGTACAAAAGCTTCATTGCCAAACTACGAGTTCTGGACCCCACCTGCAAACATAAGCCATGGACTCCTCGAGCATACTGCAAACGAAGAGCAGAGACACAAGACTCTCCAAGTATCGGTCAGTGTGTCAAAGCTTATGACTAATCTCTCACATGCAATAAAAGGATGTTTTCTTATTAGCTAACAGCTTCTAGAGATATATTCATCATCTTGTTTTGACTGACTCTCGTAAAGAATATTTCATTCCAGAATGTTAGCGTAAAAAACAGGTGAAGCTTGGCAGCACATTGCGAGTTAGCTGGGGCAGATCCATGTTTAGCATGGTTGAATATCCCAACAGAGAGGTAGAAAAAAAATGTGTAAAGTAGAAATTGTTTAAAAACAAAAAATGGATACAGTATATACACTACCGGTCAAAAGTTTGGGGTCACTTAGAAATGTCCATTCCACTCCATTCCAGACAGAATCCCAGCTGAGATCAGTTGCATTGTTTTTTTAACCTGGGCAGCAGTTTTCAGATTGCATTATGTGCTTACATACTTGCAAAAGGGTTCTCGACTGTTGTAGACAGAAGGTTCTCCTTCTCCATAAACAACGTGAACCATAAATCAGTGAAGAAATAGACAGAGACAACAAAACGAAGCGAAAGAAAAGAAAGGACCTAAAGAGAGAGTGAAGGGAGCCAGTGGAGCAAAAAGAACACAAAATTAAGAAAATGAGTGTTGCTCAGGGAGACGACGAAATGACAGAGATTAAGGAGGAAACTTTAGTGGCCAAAAGTAATGCCTCCTCGGTAGCTTGGGAATACTTTGGCTTTAAGCTAACAGATGGTGCATTGCATTGTTTTTCTATACTGTAGTGTATATACAACCAGTACAACATGTCCTGTTCTAGACATGCTCTTTATTTATTTTATGCTGTCCAACCAGTACAACATGTCCTGTTCTATAGACACATGTTGGACTAGTCAGTTGAATGTGTGTGTGTGTGTGTGTGTGTGTGTGTATATATATATATATATATACACACACACACACACACACACACACACACACACACACACACACACACACACACACACACACACACACACACACACAAGTTGTATTGACAGATTTTTACAAGACACACAGAAAGGCAGTAGACTCCTCCGCCAGATGAATGTAGGACCAGTAGAACCTTGGGAGTGAGTCAGATTTAGTCAGAATAGGACTCTGGACAATGTGTGATTGCTAGACTTAATACGTAATAATAGTAATAGTCAGTTTATGGTTTGTTTCCAGAACTTTTAGAACTCTGAATAACCAGGCAGGCTGCACAATATATCGTTTTTCTAACGCCATCGCGATATCAACTTGTGCAATAATGTTTAATAAACATGTATATAAACATATCGCTCTATATAAGTCATGCAGGGATTTTTTTAATTGTTTATTTAACAAGCAATTTGTTGTATTTCAGCAGTATACTGAAAGCAGCAGAAAGGCAGAACTGAGTACACAGTAATACCTGTCTATTTATCCCAAGTAATACCGTTATCATGGTATTCAACAGAACAACGTTATCACATATTTTCCTTACATTGTGCAGCCCTACTGATAATGCTGATTCCCTCTTTCACCAACCAGGCCTCCTGTTAGAGCTGGGCAATATATCATATATCGGTATCATATCAATATTGTGATATGAGACTAGATATCGTCTTAGATTTTGGATATAGTAATATCGTAATATGGCATAAGTGGTGTCTTATCCTGGTTTTAAAGGCTGCATTACAGTAAAGTGATGTCATTTTCTGATCTTACCAGACTGTTGTAACTGTTCTATTATTTGCCTTTACCCACTTAGTCATTATATCCACATTACTGATGATTATTTATCAAAAATCTCATTGTGTAAATATTTTGTGAAAGCACCAATAGTCAACAATACAATATCGTTGCGGTATCGATATCGAGGTATTTGGTCAAAAATATCGTGATATTTGATTTTCTCCATATCGCCCTGCCCTAGCTCCTGTCTTCTTTGTCATATTAAAAACGGTATATTTTGTAAATTCTACACATTACATAACTCAGTGATACTGTATCAAGTCTTCTACATTCTATTCCGTATCCCCTCGGGGATGCATTTTACCTGCTCACTGCTGCTGATTATTTTTGGGAATGTCCAGTCTCTGACAGACATAAATCGGTATAATCTTAATATGCTATTACTTGTCTAATACACTTTGTTTCTGACTGAATTTAATTTTGGGTGAACTATTCCTTCAAGACCAGTAGCTCACCTTCATGCCTCGATCTGTCTTCACTTTCATTTACAGTTAAGAACCCTCGGCCCTGTGAGTCATATGATGGTAGCAGTCAGTTAAGCGGAAGTGAGAGTGACTTGGCCCACAATTGGACAGGATGTCAAAAAACCTCAGCCCCTGAGAGACGTTCAGCAACCAGGTTTCAAACCCCTGTCCCCACCAAGCCAAACTCCGAAACCTCAGAGGCCTTCTGTGCAGACCAGGACCAGCCCCTCTCCTTCGACCATACAAGGCTGGCGGTGGCCACTGCTGCGTTCAGAGGACCGTCAGTTCAGCGAGGCGCCTCTCAAACACAGAGCCTAGCCAGAGTTCTGCAGTCTGGCCTGCCAAACCTCGTTAACGCTTCATTAAGGCAAACATTTTCAACCCAGAGCGCAGACACGCAGAATGACGGCGGTGCAGCGATGGGATCTGTCGTTGGACAGAAAAGTGTCTACCGAGACTGTAAGTCAGACTGTGAAGCAGCAGAAAGGGTACCTGGGAAATCATCCATCACTGGGACAACAGAGGAGAGGACGGGTCATGTACTGGGACTAGACTGTTACTCTTCTTCTGATGAGGAGTGTGACACGTAACGTTTTTACGTGATAATGAAATTTTACAATGAAGTATTTTATGGAACATCTTGAGTGCTCTGGGTTCATTCAAAGGCTTCCTTTCTTTTAGCTAAACTGAACTGAATTGAAAATGACTAGGACTGCATCACGGTGATACCTCGACATGTAATTGGTATACAGAAAATTTGAATATTAAAGCCCCGCTCACAACACCTGCTGCGTAAGGGAAAAGGTATGTTTGCATGACAAGGGTAATTGTCATTCATTTCAGCATGAGACATTCTTTGTCATTGTCGGGCAATACTGCATTTAGGTACGCAATCAGTCATCACGACCACAAGCCTCTCCATTATGCAACAGAAAGCAGGGAGGCTGTAAGAAACAGACGGTAATAGACAGAGATACTTGCTGATTCAGTGATTCATTTTAGTTTAGATTCATTGCCTTGTTATACTAACTGGAGAAGCTGTTCAGAGCACGACCTGGTTAGACCCCACAACCCCACCCCCCCACTATAACCCACTCTGCAGATGCAAATGCTGCTGCTGCGAGGACCGCATGACACTTCTGGGAAACAGACACATCAGCTCAGAGAGTGTAGACACCCTGTGAAGTTTATGGTTTAGTTTGACGTCGTTACCCTTTTAGTTAGAGCTCTGTATGCACACTGCAAGGTGGGTTTCCCTTTGTCTCCGCAGGGGCCTGGAGAAAGGAAATGAAAGTGTTGCAACAGTGGACAGGGCAGAGGCCTCCAAGCTTCCTGTGCAGGTACCAAAATACACACAAAACAAAGACTAAGTTAGACAACCCAGTATATCAGACTGGCTTAGCTTTACAATTTATGTAAATCATAACAAAGCAGTTTAACAAAGTTTTATTGTTTAGGCCCCCTGATCTGCACTGCAAGGCTGCTAATTTCTTCCAATGAATTCCATCTATGAGGTCAAAAAGATGCCCTTTATCAAAAATCACCAAAGCCCACTCATGGAAACGGTTGCAACCACAATGAAGGAGCAGGGTGATTGTTCTGCATCCTAAGTAACAAACCCAAAAAGTGGCAGACCGACCACAATGGCATTAACTCTTCACTGAGCGGAGAGGATTAAGGGCTGTGTGCATGACTTTCCTGTAAGCTCATCTCTGAGGTATTTGGGGTTAATTCTCACCCCCAGTGAAGTATCGCTGTCTCTCGCTACTAGCTTCACATGCATGAGACCAATGCAGAGACATATGGCCTTTTCATGTGGCAGCAGCGTCTTCCCACCAAGAATATGCTGTGTTCTACTGAAACTGCTGTATCACTGTTTACTTACACACTGTGTCTCATAAAGACTGATGAAGTAAAACAACTTTAATAATAATGCATTTTTAAACACGTTGAATACCAAAGATAAATATTCAGGACATGGTTTAGATGTGAAAGAGCGCAAAAAAGGAATCCCCACCTATGTTAAAAGTACTAGTACAGTGCCAGTTGAAAATGTGCCTGTTTGGAATTTGATTAAGTTTTCTGTTAGCGAAATAATAGACACGGAAAAGCCAGTGTTACGTAGTGCCTTTTTTTCCCCCCCAACCTTATTCAACAACAATTTCGATGTTCCTGTCAGCTATCTGCTCGTGCTCCAGGAACATGAAGAAAAGTTTGCTTGTTATATCCAGCAGTCATGTTATGTTAGAAGCAGCAAAAAGTGAACCGCAGTCCCAATTCAGTTCAATTTTATGTATAGTATCAAATCATAACAAGAGTTATCTCAAGACACTTTACAGATAGAGTAGGTCTAGACCACATTCTATAATTTACAAAGACCCAACAATTCCAGTAATTACCCCAAGAGCAAGCATTTAGTGCGACAGTTGCGAGGAAAACTTCCTTTTACACACACACACACACACACACACACACACACACACACACACACACACACACACACAGAGGCGCCCCACTTTATTAGATAGATGTTACCCTAGGCCAAAAGACCTGTTGCATTTCATATATAATGCTGGGCAGGTAACTGGTCTTGGTTGCTCAATCTTTCCTTTCGTGGAATTTGTGAGAATAAGTATCCTCTTTCTGATAATGACTTGTGGGTGGTTAGTGAGGTGGGGGTCAGCTAAAACCTCTAGCTTCCTTTCACTTTAGACTGAGCTACACTTTTCTACACACGAAGTACAAAGACAAGATTGAACTAGTGAGCAAATAAATAACCCAAACTGTGTGAGATACAGACCAGAGGGGAGGGATAAATGGATGGTTTGAAAGTTTCTTGGCTTGTGTAAGTTAATGAGAAGTCATGTGCACTTCTTCATTCCTTTGTACGTGTGGGAGGGGTTTGTGGGTGGTGAATGCCTTGACAGCTGAATCTTGATTTTTTTTTTTTTTTTTTTTTTTTTTTTAAGACCGATGTGCTCAGACAAAAGTACATACCTCTTTTGTGCAGAGGCAATAGATGCACACAGTTTGTCTCCCCACAGGACCTGCACCATGAGTCATGACCAGAGCTATCCGTTCCCACAGGTGTTCCTTGTAGATGGAAGTGGAGGTCCGCAGCGCTCCGTTCATCCACCCAGTCTTGTACCCTGCTGGTCCTTCCCGCCGGCCCAGGAGAGGACTCGGAGCCGTGAGAAGAGTCGGGGCTGCATGGGAGTCAGCCCCGGTCTGGCTCTGGTCGTGCTGTTTCTTTTCCTGCTTGTGTTTACAGCCCTGGGGTTCGAAGCCTACCAGATTAACCACATGCAGCAAGAACTGAAAGAGTTGAGAATGGTAAGTGGCCGCAAGATGTGATGGATGTGGAAGTGAACATGGAGAGTGGGGGAAAAAAAAGAGTGAGCTTTTACTGTATTAATATTAGTAATGATGACTGCAGTAGTAATTGGAAATAAATAGTTTTGAGGTTGTAGAATGTGACCACAAAGTAAGTAATTGGGCAGTTGTCAAGAAATAATGTCAATATTATTAGTATTTGAATGTGTATAATATTGCTTCTTGTACTGTTTTAATGGGGGCAAAGCTGCAAATATAAAAGGTGTGACTTATCTCACCTTTGCATAGAGAGGGGGTGATGGAGAGGTGGGAGAGTGGAACACATCTGGAAAGTTAACACTGCAACGTTTAATAATGAATTCACTTTTACTGCCATCATTTGAAGAGTTAATGTATCTCAGCTCTGCTTTTGACATTTAAAAAGTGCAAACCATGGATGTAATCGTTCCATCTGTGGTCACCGGTCCAGTCAAACAGGATTTCCTCTCTCTCTGACTTTAGCTCTGAGAGGGCTTCTTGAAGAAAGCACTGAGGCGCATGTGTCTCTGTGTGATGTGGTATTGACATTTCTGTTTCTCTTTTGTCTCGCTAATAAGGTTCAACCCGTGACTGAGTTTAATACACCTCAGAAGCAAATTGGTAAATATAAACAACTCTCACCACACGTGAATGATTCCCAACAAAGTGAAAATGTTCCCAATAAAGGAGAAAAAGAGGGGTGATGTGACTCTAATCTGACGGTTGTTTCAGGTCATAAACCCGAGTTCAATGGAAAAGACAAAGACGACAGACCTGCAGCACATGTGATAGGTAACATAATAATAAAAATGTAACCGGTACTCTGATTCTCTATCCTAAATAGGACTGAACAAGTTATAACATCCTTTCTCCTCTGTTGCAGGGCGGATTGAAAAAGAACACTTCCCTAAGACTTTGCGATGGGAGTCGAAGGCAGGCCGGGCGTTCATATCCGGAGCAGTGGCTTACAGGTTAGAAGATGGTGCCCTGCAAGTCAATGAGACTGGACTCTACCACGTTTACTCACGAGTGGAGTTGATCTTTAAGGACTGTTCGTCCTCATTCGTTCACTCTGTGTTTGTGAGGAGAGCAGGGCACCCCATGCCCCTGACCCTGATGGAGGCCCACAGAGGGGGTTTCTGCTCTCAGCAGCAGGGCCACCCCTGGACCACAGACAGTTACCTCGGCTCCGCCCTGCAGCTGCAGAAATCCGACAGAGTTTTTGTGAATGTATCACACCCTATTTATCTTAGTCATGCTTATTATGCCAATTTCTTTGGTCTCTACAAGATCTGAAGGCTTTAGTGTAATGATTTTACTCCACTGAAAGAATAGAAACCTGAATGTCTCTGAATCTTACTCATCACTTTGTTTCCTATGTTGAATGTGATCGCTCTATAGCCTACAATAACTGCACTGAATAGCATAATATGAAATGGTTTGCAATGTTAAAACCCAGGGGAAATATCGCACATTGTTTTTATTGCCAGCTTTAAAGTTGGCAGTGAGATTAATTGAAGCAATTTTCACACATGTACATAAACAAGTTTTTATAAATGTTGAATCAGTTAACACTAACACGCTGATTTAGTGGTAGCATTTTTTTTAAATATTTATTTTGAAGATTATTTTTGGGGCATTTTAGGCCTTTAATTCCACAGGACAGATGAAGAGATGAAAGGGGAGAGAGAGATGGGCGAATGACATGCAGCAAAGGGCCGCAGGTCGGTGTCAAACCGGGGCCCGCTGAGTAAACCGAGGAGTAAACCTCTTACATAGGTGCGCCTGCTCTACCAACTGAGCTAAACCGGCCTCTTAAATATTTATTTTAGTGTGGATCTGACTGATGGTGTCTAAATGTGTGATTATAATGGTTGTTTGGAAAGAAATAAACATATAATTTAAGTTGATTTTCATTTGGTGAAATAGAGAAATGCTTTAATAAATGAAAATGAAAAAAAAAAGTGATTGTCTGCCATGTTATGAACACCCACATGAGTTTTGTTTATGACCACTGGAAAGTATTTAGATAAGACACCAACTCAAATGTGGTCTTGCTCCTTATAATGAACTAGATTTCCATATATTCCACTGAGGTAGGGCAGAAGTCTGAGACAAGCAGGTTTGTATTTTTTGAAAGATTCAATTCAATTCAATGTTATTTATAGTATCAAATCATAACAAGAGTTATCCAAGTCTGGACCACAATATAATTTACAAAGACCCAACAATTCCAGTAATTCCCAGTAAATTCCAGTAAAGATGCAGTTTAACACTCCAAAAGTAGCAGAAATGGGGGAAGAAATACTTCTCCTGGTTATTGAAAAGTTTATCATTTAGCTTACAGACCACTGTAAGAGTAAGAGTGCTCTGCATCGTTGCAATGGTATTTTTTTTTTTTTGCCGTTTAACACCCTCATTGCATGGTTCTTCTTCAGTACACCACAAACATTCATGTCAGTGCAGTGTGACAAGATATGCAGGCTGGGCACAGATGAGAGGACTGAACAGTGGCAGGTTTGACGTGCGTTTCCTTCCTGTGTGAATATCACGAGGGTCTGTGCAGGTCGATATTTGTGAGTTTGTGCTTCCTTTTATCCATGTGACTAACTTTAAACTTGTGTTAGTTACTGTCTCCAGACCTGGTGTGCCTCGAAATAAGAGCCAAACAATCCTCTTTAAAGTGAACAAGCTTCTATGTTTCTGTGATTTTTGGGCTAACACCAAATTACTCACAGAATCTCAGTGGTTACTGATCAGCAGAAGCAGAAATTGACTTTTTGTGTACTGGTTCCCATCAGCATGTTAGTGCAACAAGTTGATTCATGAGGGATATTGAGTATCCATTCATGTTTCTTGTTTCTGTGGACCTCCAGTCAGTGGTGGAATGTTACTAACACTAAGTACATTGACTCAAGTACTGTACTTAAATACAATTTTTAGGTACTTGTACTTTTGGGTATTTCTATTTTATGCTATTACTTAATATTTCTACTCCACTACATCTCATAGTCAACTATTGTACTCTTTACTTCACTCTGCTTTATTTGACAGCTCTAGTTACTTTGCAGATTTAGATTATTAAAACAAAATAATAGAATCAACTAATACAGTGGTTCCCAAAGTGGGGTCGGGGGACTCCCAGGGGTCCCCAGCAAAAAAGGGAATCATTTATTTTCACTATAATTCCATCCATAAGTAATACACTGGCAGAAGGTATGACTATTTTGGTCATGGGTTTCATACCCTTTTTGTAATAAAACATCAAAAGGCAAAAAAAATCAGGTGGGAGACTTTGGGACACAATCTGATCAAATGGGGGTCCGTGGTCTAATTTGTGTCAGTTTAGGGGTCTTTGATGTGAAAATGTTTGGGAACCACTGAACTAATAAATGTGCTGCCGAGCAATATATAAAATAATTCAAATAAGCCCCATCTTTACCAGCTTCAGCATTAAAGTGATTAACACATTAATGCATCACTAATTATAATTCAGTGATCTAATGTATATGATTCTGAAATAGGCCATTCTGCATAACTTTTACTTTCAGTACTCTAAGTATATTTTAATGCTCACGCTTTTGTACTTCTACTTGAGTATGATTATGAATGCAGAAGTTTGAACAGAGTCTTGTAACAAAGCATCTGAAAATGAAATTTAAGTTTGCTCACCAGTCAGTCATGCATGAGATAATGCGACAGTAAAAAGAAAAACCCTTTGGCCCATGAATCATGTTAGAAAAGCTAATTTTTGTTTAAGCATAGACATGAGGTTGAAACACTAATTTTAAGGGTAGTTTTGCATTTTTTTTTCAGTCTATCTTTAAACAACACCGACATGCCTGCCCATGTGTACATTCAAAGAGTTATTGGTTACTGTAATTGTTCCTCATGTCTGTACTGGCCCTGAAGCGTCTCTTCCTAATACAAATCCAATGTAAGAGATCAAGGTCTATTAAACAAAGCTAATATGACGAAATAAACAGGGAATTTGTTAATTCGTAAAAAAAAAAATATTTATAAATATATATATATATATATATATATATATATATATATATATATATATATATATATATACAAAATAAAGAACTTAATTAATGACCAGTCGAACGACGAACGCCGTGCTTGAGCTATGTTACTGGTTGGACGGCGTTCTTCTGGTCATGACTGTTTTCTCAAGATGGCGCCGTCTTTCTAAACTATCTTTTTAATAAACTGTCTGTACACTTACAAAGTTCTCAATGCTTCGGTTTACATGTAGGGACCCTCGTTATGCTACCGTGGAAGTGTGGTGCTATTTTGAGCCTTGTTAGTGGTATAGAAATAGAGATTTCTTTTTACTTTTGCGTGCCCCGACGACTAGCGTTATAAGCTAATTAGCGGTTTGCGCTAAAACTGTCTCCTTTAGCTTTACACTATCCAACGCTACCAGATGATCAGCAAACTCCACCATGTCAACGTCCCCCCCTCCCCTCATCTGCTAGTGTCATTTTGTGAAACCACAATTGTGTTTTGTAAACTTAAAATGCTGGACTTTCAGTAAATTTGCTTAACTGAACTCTTCGTCTCAGATTAATCCTTGTGTTGTGGCAAACTTAAGTCCGATGAAAGAAGACGCAGGAATTACTAAATTGGAGTCAGATTTGACAGGCCTCATGGCTTTATTTTAGACATAATTCCTTACATAATTCCTTACACTAGGTACACAGTGTCCTCATTAACAGACTCTAAGCTGTCAGGGTGTGCACCACTACTTCACCCAGCGTCATCACCAACACTGGAGCCCCCCCCCAAGCCTCCAGGACAGGAGAAGAGAACTCTCAGTCATTTGTCCCGGGCCCTGGGGACTACTCAATGGACTCATGATCCTGTGACTTTATTATGTTCCTTGTGGCTATGTTTTTTGTGATTGGTTCCGTTAATTGTTCTAATTTGTACAGGCTGAGAAAACTAATTTCTTCTAACAGAGGACAATAAATAAATGATCTATTATCTGTCTAATGAAATTCCAATGTAAGAAGAAGAGGACAAAATCTGCAGTCCTCATTATGTGTTATATGTCCATTCCAGTTCAACCGCAGTTAGGCTGCAGTCTGAGACAAAGGAAGTGGATAGCTTAGAAAGTTATGTTAAGCATTAAAGGACAATTCCGGCAGAAAAATGAACCTAGGGGTTGATAACACATGAGTACCGAGTCGACCGTTCTCTGGGACATGTTTTCATGCTAATCAAATGTGACCAGCATCCCCGGTCCCTTTGCAAAGTGGTGGGGGTATTAGGGCATGTGAGTATTGTTATAAGGCACACTTGAAAATCTTTAACTTATCCTCCTAAGTTAAAAGTGGAAAAAAAACATCATGATATTATTTATGAAAAGTTTAACATTCAAAAAGTTCTTGCGATAATCAGGACTGTGTGGGTTATGGTTTCATCAGATTTGATTGACAGTGACCAAGCAACCCACCAACTGTCATCACATTCTGACTCAAGAAGTACGTGACATAACCTTTTTCCAATGGAGCTCAGCCCACTTGACACCAGCGAGAAGCGCTGAGAGAAAAAAAGCAGAAACACAGAATTCTCTGATAGTAAATTAGAAAAACTGATCTGTGTTGGAAAATAGTGTTTTTGTGTAGTGTCCGATCACTGGTAGTAAGAAGGTGATTGAGAAAATAAATGGTAAGGACCTTATGCTACATCATACAGTCATATTTTACACAATGGAATACTTCCAACTTTTTGCTTTGGGAAAGATGCTTATTCTGTTTCAACATGACAATGCCCCTGTACACAAAGCCCGGTCCATAAAGAATTTTGGGTTACACTTTACTCGAAGGTATCTACATAAGAGTGACATGACACTGTCATGAACGTGTCATAAACATTATAAACAAGTCATAAACATTTGTGACATAACGCTTCTGTCAGTAAGTGTCATTCGGTTTTTGTCACAACAAGTTAGGGTTAGGGTTCATGTCATGACTGTGTCATGTGTTCATGACAGTGTCATGTCACTCTTGTATGTAGATACCTTCAAGTAAAGTGTTACCGAATTGTGTTTCTAAGTTTGGTGTGGGGCTGGCCTGTACAGAGGTCTGACTTCAACCCCATCCAACACCTTCAGGATGAACTGGAACACAGACTTACGGTAGAGAGAGACCACATAAAGCTCTGAACATCAGTGGTGGACCTCACCAATGTTCATTTGGCTGAAGGGGAGCAAAAGCAAATCCATGCAGCAGGTTCCAACACCAAGAGCAGCAGAGTGGAGGCAGATCAATGCACATGGTCTTAGAATGAGCTGTCACACGGGTGTAACGTACGAATGTCCAAATACTTATGTGTGTAAGAGTGGAGGAAGAAGTTGTAAGGTATTTTAGTTAAGGTACTAATACCATGATTTAAAAAAACACTTTGTTACAAGTAAAAGTCTGCATTTAAAATCTTACTTAAGTAAATAAGTATAACCAAGAACATGTACTTATAAGTATAAAAGTAAAACTAATCACTATGCAGCCAAATGGGCTCTTTAGTTCTTACATTATTATATCTAAGATGCATTTTAATGTTAGCTGACATGCAGTAGAGCTGCTTTGGATAATTTCTTTATACTGTTGGGGGGTTTAATACTGTATACCAAAGCACTGTATTCCATATACTGATTATAGGTTTTTAGAATCTTCATCTGCAAAGTAACTAAAGTCATTAAATCAATGTAGTGAAGTAAAAAGTACAATATTTATTTCCACCAAGCAGGTTATGTTTTCGGTGTGGTTTGTCTGTTTGTCGGTTTGCAGAATTATGGAAATACTACTGGCCCGATTTCCATAAAAACCTGGTGGAAGGGTGTAAAGGCTGTTTTATGCTTCTGCGTCAACTCCACGCCGTATCTCCGCCATCGCTCCCACGGCGACGTGACCCTTTCGGAGTTCTGCGTTGGGGTTGCTTTGCATCGCGGTGCATTTCACCGGCATAAACTAGGGTGTGTCGCCTGTGTCTCTGTCACTCACCACCGAAACAGTATTCAGAATGGCAAACTCCATACAGCACATGTGTCAAACTCAAGGCCCGCGGGCCAAATCCGGCCCCTGGCAGATTTAGATCCGGCCCTCATAACAATTTAGGTTCATAATAAATTGTGGCCCACCTAGTTTTTGTCGCTTTTTTGGAAGTTTTTGTCACTTTTGTCGATGCTTTTGTCACTTTTTTTCCAACGTTTTCGCAACTTTTGCCGACGTTTCTTGCGCGTTTTCCAACTTTTTTAACCTTGCTTTTTTCGACCTTTTTTCTTTTGAAGTTAGTTTTTGGGGACTTTATGTCGACCAAGCTGTAAGTGAGAAGAGTATATGAGACATGAAATAATACAGTCAAAGATGTTTGACTTTTTCGATTAAATAAAAACATGTCAATAAACTAAAAACGCCTGGCCCTTGACGAGATTGTTATTTTCCAGTGTGGCCCGTAGTGAAACTGAGTTTGACACCGCTGCCATAGAGTGTCATGCTAAAATATTCATCTTATTTGTTTGGTCTTCTCTTGCTTAGATTTTGTAAAAAGTATCTAGAAATAGACACAGTAAAATCCATTGATGTATTTACTGTAACCAGAAAATAAGTCAGAGGTTATTTGCGAGGCGTCTGCCAGCCAGTTTATGTTATGTTAGCAAGCTAACTTTAGCACAGCTGCCCACAAAGTACTGCTTGCTGGTGAAGTGCTAATTTCAAAACGTTACTGACATATAGACACTTTACAAACTGATAACCCCCGTCATTGTAACCAAAATATGTCTGAGTTTATTTGCAAAGCTTATGTCAGTGAACTAGCATGTTGCTACTCCCCACAGTCGGCTGCTTGAAACACCGACTTCCAACACACAGGACGAGTTGACCAATCACAGTCCTTGTGGTCTGCGTAGCCTCGACGCAAAGTTACACATTTTTGGAGGTGCACGTCGAGCTATGGCGGAGGGCTCGGAGGGGGGTTCTCGGTGACACAGAGGGGTCTGGGGGGGTACGCCGTCAATTCGACGCAGAAGCATAAATCTGCCTTAACACGGGCCAAGAAAGAACCCATTACATTTTGGATCCAAATCATGGGACTAATACAAAAAATGATTTTCTACTTTTGTTAACATTGCGAGATTGGGTATTGTTGCTGAATTCATGTGGTGTCGGAAAAAAAATGACTTCCCAACAGGGGAAATTCACACTGCATTAACATTGTGAGATTACGGTCAGCGTTCTCCGAGTGCCCTTGTGGTTCCTCTAAAATGTAGTGGAGTATAAGTAAAAAGTAGAATTAAAAACACTCAATAAAGTATATAATTAATAAGTACAGTATTTGAGAAATGAGGCCTACTCAGTTACTTTCCACCGCTGTATGAGAGTCCCCCAGTCTGACAAGCTGCAGATGATACTGGCCCATGTTCTGCCTCTGTGATAGGGAAAAGCAAAGTAGACAAGGAGGAAACTGAAACAAAATGTGGCGTATCATTCTCATCTTGTCTTTAGCTCCATCTATCAAATATTCAATGAATTGCATTTAATGTGACTGCAACAAGACAAAGGAAGACAACAAGGGGGGAAAAACACATTTTATCTAAAATATCAATTATTCCTGGGTACTGCAGTGATGTTCTGTCAACAATAACAAAACGCATACAGTGAGGAAAATAAGTATTTGAACACCCTGCTATTTTGCAAGTTCTCCCACTTGGAAATCATGGAGGGGTCTGAAATTGTCATCGTAGGTGCATGTCCACTGTGAGAGACATAATCTAAAAACAAAAATCCAGAAATCACAATGTATCATTTTTTAACTATTTATTTGTATGATACAGCTGCAAATAAGTATTTGAACACCTGTCTATCAGCTAGAATTCTGACCCTCAAAGACCTGTTAGTCTGCCTTTAAAATGTCCACCTCCACTCCATTTATTATCCTAAATTAGATGTACCTGTTTGAGGTTGTTAGCTGCATAAAGACACCTGTCCACCCCATACACTCAGTAAGAATCCAACTACTAACATGGCCAAGACCAAAGAGCTGTCCAAAGACACTAGAGTCAAAATTGTACACCTCCACAAGGCTGGAAAGGGCTACGGGGAAATTGCCAAGCAGCTTGGTGAAAAAAGGTCCACTGTTGGAGCAATCATTAGAAAATGGAAGAAGCTAAACATGACTGTCAATCTCCCTCGGACTGGGGCTCCATGCAAGATCTCACCTCGTGGGGTCTCAATGATCCTAAGAAAGGTGAGAAATCAGCCCAGGACTACACGGGAGGAGCTGGTCAATGACCTGAAAAGAGCTGGGACCACCGTTTCCAAGGTTACTGTTGGTAATACACTAAGACGTCATGGTTTGAAATCATGCATGGCACGGAAGGTTCCCCTGCTTAAACCAGCACATGTCAAGGCCCGTCTTAAGTTTGCCAATGACCATTTGGATGATCCAGAGGAGTCATGGGAGAAAGTCATGTGGTCAGATGAGACCAAAATAGAACTTTTTGGTCATAATTCCACTAACCGTGTTTGGAGGAAGAAGAATGATGAGGACCATCCCAAGAACACCATCCCTACTGTGAAGCATGGGGGTGGTAGCATCATGCTTTGGGGGTGTTTTTCTGCACATGGGACAGGGCGACTGCACTGTATTAAGGAGAGGATGACCGGGGCCATGTATTGCGAGATTTTGAGGAACAACCTCCTTCCCTCAGTTAGAGCATTGAAGATGGGTCGAGGTTGGGTCTTCCAACATGACAATGACCCGAAGCACACAGCCAGAATAACCAAGGAGTGGCTCTGTAAGAAGCATATCAAGGTTCTGGCGTGGCCTAGCCAGTCTCCAGACCTAAACCCAATAGAGAATCTTTGGAGGGAGCTCAAACTCTGTGTTTCTCAGCGACAGCCCAGAAACCTGACTGATCTAGAGAAGATCTGTGTGGAGGAGTGGGCCAAACTCCCTCCTGCAGTGTGTGCAAACCTGGTGAAAAACTACAGGAAAGGTTTGACCTCTGTAATTGCAAACAAAGGCTACTGTACCAAATATTAACATTGATTTTCTCAGGTGTTCAAATACTTATTTGCAGCTGTATCATACAAATAAATAGTTAAAAAATCATACATTGTGATTTCTGTATTTTTGTTTTTAGATTATGTCTCTCACAGTGGACCTGCACCTACGATGACAATTTCAGACCCCTCCATGATTTCCAAGTGGGAGAACCTGCAAAATAGCAGGGTGTTCAAATACTCGTTTTCCTCACTGTATATATTAACATCACCCTACTTGTTTTCCATTATCATGGATATTGTGCAACTCATACTCCCTGCTACGTCCTGCTACGCCCCGCTACGTCCTGTTACGCCCTGCAGTGCCCTGCATTGCCCTGCTACGTCCTGCTACGCCCTGCTATGTCCTGGTATGCCCTGCAGTGCCCTGCTACACCCCGCTACATCCTGGTATACCCTGCAGTGCCCTGCTACACCCTGTAACGCCCGGCCGTGTCCTGCTACACCCTGTAACGCCCGGCAGTGCCCTGCTACGCCATGAACTACTACGCCATGAGCTACTACAACTAGTATTTCTAGTCATAGTTCCATTATGCGACTATTATTGCCACTGTTCATCACACCCCCAACTGGCACCGTCAGACACCGCCTACCAAGAGCCTGGGTCTGTCCGAGGGATCTCCCTAAAAGGAAGTTTTCCTCACCACCCAAGGTAACTATACCTATAAATAAAATTTAATTGAATAGTTCAGTGCTATCTACTTTTATCATGAGTAAAAGAAAGGATAAACTCTGTCCCACCACATCATTCAAATCACAGTGTTTACTACAAAGCACACAAAGTCCTTGTTTTGTATATTGTGATAGATTTGGACCAATCAGGTGAGGACACTGTTTTTTTCACATTTGAACCTTTTGTCCCCTTTGAAAATCAAATCCAGCTGTGTCAAATTTGTAGATCCAAACATCCAATGCAAAACACCTTTTGAATTTAACTACGTACATCCTCCTAATAAATGTTCACATGGAATTTGTTTTTTTCTAAGTTCATTATAAATCTCTACTTAACTTAAGTAACAACTTGACTGAGTGCTGCATGGCAGGAGGGAAAGTTTTTTCGACATACTATATTTGATATACTATATTATGACTTTTTCAACCTACTATAGCTTACTATGACTTTTTTCAATATACTACGCTATGACTGTTTTCTACTAACTTTATATTGTGGCACGGGGGCTCAGGGGTTTGCACTGCACCAGCAAGTAGCCAGTGCAGACTCTGACCCTTGGTTCAATTCCCCTGTCTGGGCTGGGACTTTTGTGTGGAGTTTGTATGTTTATCCAGACTTTTGACATACTATTTTCGACATGTTGTACTATGATTTTATTACTTTTTTCGTCATACTATACTATGACTTTATCACTTTTTACGAAATACTATACAGTATGATGACTATTTTCGACATAGTATGCTATTACTTTTTTTTTTTATCACTTTTTACGACATACTATACAGTACGATGACTATTTTTCAAATACTATACTATGACTTTTTTGACATGTTATACTGACTTTTTTTCGACATACTATACAATGCCATTTTCATCACTTTTTTCGAGATGCTGTAATAGGACTTCTTTCGACATGCTATACCATAACTTTATCACTTTTTATGAAATACTATACAGTATGATGACTATTTTTAAAATACTATACTATGACTTTTTTCAACCAACTTCATATTGTCACAATAAGCCCTGTATTGTGGCATGGTGGCTCAGGGGTTTGCTCTGCACCAGCAAAGTAGGCAGTGCAGATTCTTTCCTCCGTTCGATCCCCAGTCTGGGCTGGGACTTTTGTGTGGAGTTTGTACGTGTTTCCAGACATTTTACATAATATTTTTTGACATACTATACTAGAACTTACAAACTATACTATGACAGTTTCATCACTTTTATCAACATATTATACTATGACTTTTTTCGACATACTATACTATGACTTTTTTCGACTAACTTCATATTGTGGCACGGTGGCTCAAGGGTTTACACTGCACCAGCAAGTAGCCAGTGCAAACTCTGGCCCTGTGGCTCATTCCCCAGTAATCCTGTACACAGCGTGCGTACATTTGATTTTCTGTGAGACATTGAAACACATCTACTACTACTACTACTACTACTACTACTACTAACATGGCACTGTTTGAGTGGTTTAATCAAACGGTTCCTGCGAGAACTTAACTCTTGTCTCCGACTCACAGTGAAACATTAACGGTGCATGTTATAAAACTAAGCTACTGCACAATACAAGTTGAAAAACTTTAAGTTGTCAGCTGCAAGGGGCGGGGCTTTAGGGCTTTTTGCTTTCAGTCAAGCGTGTTGTGTATTTGGAAATTAATAACTTCATATTTCACAGCGTGTTTTTGAGCGCTGGATATAGCCTACTGACCTTTTCTTCTATTTAGGTTTAGTTTACTTTAGGTATTATACAACTTTGTTAAGATGCAATATATAATACCGACACAGCTAGCATTTACAATGGTTACTGCAGTCCAAATTCAAAACACAGCGGGGGTTGCCAGGGTGAGAACCCTTGATTAGTAAAGGTAAAGTTGTGTTTATTATTTAATTTATTTCGACATCATCATCATCATCATCATCATCATCACATCTGGCCAATAACAATATATATTAATATAAGAAAACTGTGAAAGAGTCCGTCCACAGCCCTTTATAAAAGAGAGCTGCCGCCTCTACCTCTGCTCATCCATGAGGTCTTATCATGTGACGAGCGGCTAGTGTTCATCATCACCTGACTTCATTATGTATGACATCATTGGCACAGTCGGCTGTGTGGTTTCAGTTGTCTTCTGTCACACGTCGGTCCTCCTACAGTGGCTGAAACTGCGTTCTATGTCCAGCTGTTCCTCGGGAGGATTTTGGAACAAATAATGTAGGCGCCAATCTCCACAGCAGGACCTTGGAGTCCAAAGTGCATGTTACAACAGAATGTGGTAACTAAACATGTTCTGAAGCAGTGTAAAAACAAGTCTTGGTCCACCTTGCCTTGGTTTTAGCGCTGTAGTTAAAGCTTGTTAAGACTGGTCCTGCGGGAAGACGATGGGGTACATTTGTCTGTAGTGATCCACAAAGTGGACCTCCAGGCCCTCGGTGATGTAGTCGGGCAGGTCAGAGAAGTCCTTCCTGTTCTCATTGGGCAGGATGATGCACGTCACACCAGCACGACGGGCCTAATGGACACAAGAAAATCCATTAATTAGACATTTATTTCACAAGGACTTCTACAAAAACAACTATTCATAGGGACCACCTGAGGTCACGGTACCTTGGCACCTCCATGTTTGTGTCTGGTCATGGCATCCCGTTATGCTGTGGATTTGGCCATAGTAACAGTTGTACAAGAAACCCCGGACTACAATCTTATTCCATCCCAAAGGAGAAAGTTTGCCTACCAACTTCAAGCAACAGAGACTATGGTTTCTGGTCCCTGTTTAGTCAGGAAGTTAACTTAAGGCCCCGACACACTAATCCGATAATCGGCCGTCGGACAGTCTGGCGAGGTCAGTGACTCAAGTCTGTTCGATGCGTTCCGTGCCGTCGTCCGTCGGCCTTCATTTTGGCCGACCTGACTTGCTGGGTCGGAGGGCGGGCAGTCGGACTCAATGACCAATCTGATTGGTGGAGTGCTAACCTGGAAATGGTGAGCAGGACGAGTGACGAAAGCCTCTCAAAATCTGACGAAAATCTATTAAACTGACCTTTGTCGATCTGAAATGAAGACAGATTCAGCAACTGCACGGCCTATTTCTCGCTTCAAATGTTTTCAGAAACACGTTTCGTGAACTATTTTCGTAAAATACGAGACCGTATTTCGAACAAGCCGCCATTATCGCTCAGCTGGAGAAGCCAGACCCACGTGACGCGTTCCGTCATTTCCGGTTTTCATTTATTGTATTATGTCTCGCGCACGTGCAGAACGTACGCTCAAGTCGGCGTGGCTTCGGTGTGTTCCGAGGCACTTTTTGGACCTCAGGGAGCCGACTGATCAGTCCGACTGCCTTTTCTGCTATTTTTTAGCATAGCGCCGAGTCAGCGGCACAGCTGATCTGATCCAAACATTTCCAATAACTTAACTCCAGAGCAACGTAACGTTTTACTTCAACAAATGACTACACTAATATTTTCAATATTGTTCTTTGCTTGACATTATGAAAACCTATCCTCAGCCTAAACTATCAAACCAACACCAGCTACTATATGAAGGTAATCATGTATAAAAAGATCTTTGGGCAAACAAAATATGAAGATTTAACAGGCAACCTAAAATGAAAACTGTTGAGCATACACACTTATACTTGTAGTTACTCCATGGCCTTTACTCTAAAGTCAAACTTCACATTTTTTAGCTTTATTAAGAGATGGCACATTTGAAAGTGTTATCTGCTCCAATGCCACCTTCTGAACCCAGATTCTTTACCTGTAGCTTTTCTGATTATTGTTAGGCCTGCGTGCAATTTCAGAGCTGCCATGTGTCAAAAGTCTGAGACCTTACCCAGTCCGTGGGGACTTGGCTTGGAAACCGGAGGGTCATCGGTTCAAGTCCCCCTATGGACCAAAGTACGGAGTGTGGCCTGATAGCTGGAGAGGTGCAAGTTCACCTCCAGCGCCCTTAATCAAGGCACTGAATCCCCAACTACTCGAGGCGCCATTAACACTTTAAACCATGTCAGGAATCTTGGTGTAGTTCTGGACTAGACATAAAGCAACACAATGTCATCTTTCCCTCTTCGGTCCCCCTACAGGTTGGAAGCGGAATTGTCCATTACATTACATTATGCAAGTTTGCCAGATCGGGTAGCGGGTCTGTAGTTTGAATGAACTGGACGATGTAATGGACAATTCCGCTTCCAACCTGTAGGACACATAATGATGCTTTAAATTTCAAAAGCCACATCAACAGAATTACTAAATCATCCTTACACCTCCAGGTCCTGCATCACCCTCTACACTCACTCTACATCATCCCTGATGTACGTACGTGTGTGTGTGTGTGTGTGTGTGTGTGTGTGTGTGTGTGTGTCTTGTACTTACAGCAATGGTTTTCTCTTTGATTCCTCCTACTGGCAGTATTTTGCCTGTCAGTGACACTTCTCCAGTCATGGCTACGTTCTGGCGCACCGGTCGGTTGGTGGCCAGGGACAACAGTGCTGTGACAATGGTGCAGCCAGCGCTTGGTCCGTCCTTGGGAGTCGCCCCCTAGAAACAAGCGACGTTATAGACGACAAAGCAAGCGGGACATTTTCAGATCTACGCAGAGTGGCTCTGAGCTGTTCCGTTTGGAAAAATGCTACACAAATGAAAACGTACTTTCTCTTGCATACCGCTTAGTAGCTAGTGAAGAATAAGTAAAAAGGATTTAAAAAAAAAAAGATGACGCAATGGTAATTAGTATGTCATTAAGATACAGCACTGTATCACCATGGTTACCTCAGGGACATGCAGGTGCAGGTGGGAGTTGACCAGTAGGTGATTATCTGGTTCCTGGGTCATCAGGAAGGCTTTGGCAAAGGTTGACGCGATCTTTGCACTTTCCTTCATCACATCGCCGAGCTGACCTGCAGAGGAGCACCAACACCTTTACCACGCTCTGTGTTCACTATCTGAAGAAGATATCAGACCGACTACACCAACACCTTTACCACGCTCTGTGTTCACTATCTGAAGAAGATATCAGACCGACTACACCAACACCTTTACCACGCTCTGTGTTCACCATCTGGAGAAGATATCAGACCCACCTGTCACCTCCAGTGAGCCCTCTCCTTTAGTCTCTGGTCCTCCAGTAGGACGCCGCAGTGAAGTCTCGATAAACAGCGTGGACCCTCCTACACAGAGGACACAATGCAGACAGGCCTTCAGCATGTTTCATCTTTTATCCATACTAGTTTCTGTGTGTGTGTGTGTGTGTGTGTGTGTGTGTGTGTGTGTGTGTGTGTGTGTGTGTGTGTGTGTGTCTTACCCATAGAAGTCCATGCCAGCCCCATAACCACTCCTGGAGGGGTGACATCATACATTCGATCCACTGTGAAAATAGGTTTGCCCACGTAGAGCTGCAGGTTGTCAGGCGTAACAGTCACTGCGGTTTGTTCACCGCTGACGATGCAGAACGCCACCTTGCGAAAAACCTGAACGACAGATGGAAAAGGGATTACGCCCAAAAACAAACTGCCGATGTGCTGCTTTCTGCTGCAGCGTGCCATCCAAATGAGAAATAACATTGTTTTCATCAGAGTTATTGGTTTCCAAATGAATAAAGTGACTTTAAAAAAGGAGCTGTACTGAAATACTGAAAACATTTCAGTCTGTGCTGGGACTGTCTCCACACGGCTCTCATCATCATCAGAGTCTGGGCCAGGAACGGCTGCACGTGCCTCTGACTAACAAACAGCCCGAGAGATGCTAGTTCACCTCAGCGCGCGCGTGCGTGCGTTAGGGCTGTCAACGAATATTCTAAATTCGAATATATATTTGAATAGTTTTTAAAAAACGAATTTCGAAGATGAAAATTAATATTCAAATTAAAAAAGAAAAATGTGGAAAAAAAAACGCTTGCGGTTGCAGAGGCTGTCTGGCTGTCTGCTTTGCGAGTGGGTGCGCTAGCACGCCTGAGGGTTCAGGGACAGGTCACAGGAGAAGGCGCTGTCTGGCACAGCGTCACTGCTGAAAGTTGACTTGTCTTGCATGGAAGATGGCAGAAAGTGCAGAGCCCAACTCGACCGCATCAGAGAAAGAGATTTTAACTCCCCAAAATCTAAAAAGCCATGTCTGGAAGTACTTTGGATTTTGGTCGGTAAGAGGTAAAATAGTGGAGCCGCGAGATAAAGTTGTATGCAAGCTATGTAAAATACAGTTAGCATACCATTCGACCACTAGCAACATGAGGTCACATCTCGAAAATGTGCACCCACATGAGCATGGCATAATGTGTGGAACTCCAGCTAAACAGTCACGTCTTGACACGTATTTTGCACCGCCTGCCACAAGCTCTTTGTCTGCACCAGGCCATAACGGAGAAATTAATTTCGTTCATTTGTAAGGACATGAGACCAATCAGTGTCGTGGATGGGGCAGGCTTCAGGGAGTTCTGTCAAGCAATGGAACCGAGGTACCGTATCCCTAGCCGTGGAACAGTCACCAATAGAATCATAGAAGTGTATAACAGCACCCCAGACAAAATAAAGGAATCAATCAAAGACAAAGATGTGGCTCTAGCCACGGACGGGGGGACATCCCTAGCGACAGCATCCTATGTTACAGCAACGGCCCATTGGGTTAATGATGACTGGGAAATGCTTAACAATGTGCTAAAAACAAGAGAGCTTAAGGTAAGCCACACTGCATGCATGAATAAAAGGTTAAATGCACTGCTTCCACTGGTTTGATTATTTACCGTTTCATGTCAAGGAAAAGCTCCATGTTTACCACAGCACAGCTCGCTCGGAGCGCTCAATGTCGGTTCTATATAGGCTACTGTGAAACTTCAATTAATGTTAATAATATTTGTTTCAATCACTGAATGAAGCCTGCTATATTTGGGACAATAGCCGCGACCTTAAGTTGCTTGCACAAAACTCTTGATCAGCACTCAAAATGTGTTTATTGTTGTTCATTTTAAACCGTTATGCGCACAGCTGCACATTGCGCAGAGAGCTTGAGGGCGAGAGAGAGAAAGTGCTCGAGTGAGCGAGCGAGCGTGAGGTCTGCAGTCTAGGCCATCATTTGATTTACTTGTTTTTCTGTAGGTAATATGTTGTCAAATATGTTTAAAAACTTAAATAGACTACCTATACAAGTAGTTATGTCTCTTTGTATTAATTTGTCCTGTTACTGATGTAATGCGTGTCATTGACAAAATGCGCTACCAGATGTTGGAATAGTTCGAATATTGTGTTTTTTTAGAGGGAATATTCGAACGTCATTTTTGAGCAATTTTGACAGCCCTAGTGTGTGTGTGTGTGTCTGTGTCTGTGTGTGTGTGTAGTATTTTACCTTCTCCACTTGTTTCTGCAGGTTCCTGACTCCAGACTCCCTGCAGTACTGCCTGATGAGCAGACTGAGGGCGTCAGAGGAGATAGAGGCCTTCTCCTCCGTCAGACCACAGCGGGAGCGCAGCTGAGGGACCAGGTAATTCTGACACGCAGACCATGTGAGAGAAAGGCACATTCAGTTTAAAAAAAAAAAACTAGCATTACAAATATGCAACAATATTCATAAAAACGTCACTTCTACAGCACAATTTCAAAAACTATGCAAAATAAACAACACGTCTTAAGGTTTTTCAGGATATGATGTCTTCTTACATCAGAGGTAGACGTTGTGTTACCTGAGCGATAGCCAGTTTCTCCTGGGCCACATATCCAGACACATTAATCATCTCCATCCTGTCCCGGAGAGGCTCTGGGATCGTGTCAGTCACATTGGCCGTGCAGATAAACAAAACCTTTATTGGAGCAGATGGAGATGGGCGGGGCTTAAATACACTGCAGTTTACATGTCAATGTTCACTTTGTTTAGAAGAGAGAACGCCACGGGAAGCGGTAGATACCTATGGAAATGTTCATAAAAGAACACATCCACTCTCCTACCTTTGATGTGTTACTATGGAACCCACGCAACTTCTAGGCAAGACCCGCCCTTCAATAGCATTCACACACTACTATTGGCCAGGCGTCCATGCTTACGCTAGGTTACGTAACCCGATTTGTTCAGGTCCTATCCCCTGACCAATCGGCTATCCTAACCATCCTAACCTTAACCACTCAAGGTTAAATGCCTAATCCCAACCAACCAACTTACCTAGGAGTTATGTGGGATCTAGTGATAGACCGATTTTATCGGCCGTCCGATATATTGGACCGATATTTGCGTTTTTACGTGTATCGGCATCAGCCGATACGCGGCTACTGCGTTCACCGCTAGTTTTTTCCCTGCATTATTTACAGACAGGCGTCCACAGGCAGCTTTGTGTTGCTGGAGACGCTGCAGTTCACGTGCAGACCATGCACTGCCCCTCCCCTACTAGCAGAGTGCTGCCAGGCTTCCAGCACCATGGCAGTCTTAAATTACAAATCAAGCACTTTATTTCAGTGGCTACTTTTCAGGTTTATTGTTTTCTTAAATTATTTAAAATGTGTTGACAAAGGACATTTTGTGATGACCTGATTATATCTGTCTTATAATATGTCAGCAAGGCTGTGTTTTAGATGTTGATGAAAGCCTTTTACCCTTGCACAGTTAACCATATGCAGTGCACCCATCCATATGATGCACATTGTACACATCATTTGGGTGATATAAATATAACATGATTGCAGAAGTGACACTGATCTGTGTTTCTGTTTATTATTTTTAAAGAAATGGCAGAGCACATTCCGAAAACAAATCCAGTGTGGCAGGGTTTACATTTTTATGATGTAAATTGAGGGAGCAAAAGCAGTATCGGCGCCAAATATCGGCTCAAGAAAATCGGCAGCCCGCATCGGTCATCGGCTAAGGCTGATGAAATAAAAAAATCGGCATCTGCACTAAAAAATCCATATCGGTCTATCCCTAGTGGGATCGATAATAACACACCTTTGATAGATCCACCGGAACATCCAGGTAGTGGTCCAGGAAGTTGGCGTTCTGTTCAGGGTCCAGAAGCTCCAGCAGAGCAGACGATGGATCGCCCTGGTAACCGCGACCCATCTTATCTACCTAGTAATGGCAGGTTACAGAAAGACACATTAGAATCACATTTAAATATATACACACCTATACACAAACTCATGTCGAAAAGTTTGCAATCTGCTGCCACAGAGCTTGACTGTGTCCAGACAGAGATCCCTCTGAGCAACAGTCGAGGAAGAAGAGAAGCAATCAGCAGTCACTGGTAAACAAACTGGAAGCTGTTTCAGTGTAAGGTCAGCATCTAACAAGCTGGAATTAACATTTAGCTTCTTCACAACAGAAACAGGAGAGTCTAGGGTTAGCACTGTTGGAATATCTGCTGAACATACTGTGGACTGACACATCCCAGCTTAAACCTCTTAATATGACCACTGAGGAGACTGCACAGGGCAACAACCTAACTACCGGTAACCCTAACCCAACATAATGACCCAGGCTCACTGACGCTGTTCTGGACTGGAAAACTAATTTAACATCCAACAAGTGTACACATGATTCTCCCAGCATGCAACACTGTGGGGACATCCAATGAATGAAGTTTGAAATCATTTCATTCAGAAAATATTTCCTCAGCTGTACTTTCGGTTTATTGCTTGGCAAATGTTAGCATGCTAACAGGCTAAACCGCATGTGTCAAACTCAAGGCCCGCGGGCCAAATCCGGCCCCTCGCAAATTCTGATACAGCCCGCATATCAATCTAGGTTCACAATATATTTTGGCCCACCTAGTTGTGCGCCGAACCAAAAAAATGGGAAGCTGTATTTCAACTTGCAATTACGTGACACTCAAAGCAGAATTTGGCAAATTTGCCGACTATGAGACTCAGACATTCCCACAGAAGCAGAGAGTTTGCATATTCCGGCTGTGAAAGAGCTTGTTGGGAGTCAGCTGTGTGGTAGCCTACTTAGAAAATGTAATCACTGTTTTGCTTGATTTGCTAAATTCTGGGTTGGCTTTGGAGCTTTTTTTGCTCACTTTTTCAGGGTTTTATGTGGACCAAACCGTAAGTGAGAAGACTATATGAGACATGCAATAATTGAGTCAAAGATATTTTACTTTTTCGATGAAATAAAAGCATGTCAATAAACTATGTCTGGCCCTTGATGTGATTCTCTTTTTCCAGTGTGGCCTTTAGCGAAATTGATTTTGACACCCCTGGTCTAAACTAACACGGTAAACATTGTACCTCCTAAACATCAACATGCCAGCTTGTTAACATGCTAATGTGAGCATGTTAGCACCATACTAGTCTATATCAACGTTTCATTTCAGGATTGCTCAGGTGCCGCCAGAAATTCCACCGGATGTCCGTCACCTTCCTTTTTCTTTGTGTTGGCGTTCTAACCTCCGGTGGATTTCTGAGGACTATGGTTAACTGCTCCTCAGATCTCTGCAGGGTAAATCCAGACAGCTAGCTAGACTATCTGTCCAATCTGAGTTTTCTCTCGCACGACTAAAACTACTTTTTAATGTAAACATTTTACACCAAAACAAGTTCCTTCCCGACGCCAATTTGCAGCTGGACCGTGGCTCCGTCCGGCGCTTAGCGCCGCCCAAGACGATTGTGATTGGTTTAAAGAAATGCCAATAACCCAGAGCATGTTTTTCTCCCATCCAGGTATGCTGTGTGGACTAGCCAGATTTTCCTCTGCAGCGCTGTGGAGGAAGGTCTGACAATACGAGACTAGCACCGTACTGACCTCGTCTATCAGCACCAGAGGGTTCTCCGTCTTGGTTTTCTTCAGGCACTGGATAATCTTCCCCGGCATCGCACCAACATACGTTCTCCTAGAGAGAGAGAGAGAGAGAGAGAGAGAGAGAGAGAGAGAGAGAGAGAGAGAGAGAGAGAGAGAGACTGATTGATTGATTGATGCACATTTATCTTACAAGTCTGGTGTTCATTAGTCTATATACTGAAAGATAGAATAAGGTTATTACAAACAAGTTAACAATAATTAAATGTATTCTTTATTTATATGGCTGGCCAAGTCTCTCTAAATTAGAAAAACAAAAGTATAAACCTTACTTGTTCTGTTCACATTGGTTATAATGGATCAGTTATCAGTCCTGAAATTCAATACGAGTGTCTGTGCAGCTGTAACCCAGCACACCGGGGTGCAGTTGATTCTAGTACTATCCAGATTCCCTCCATGGCCCAGAGACAGAGCCCTGGATGTGCTACTGACGCTGGGAACTATCATAAGGCCCCTCTGTGATAATGGCAGTATACACATCCACACCTGTGTCCTTTAATCTCCGCCACGTCGGTCATGCCTCCCACGCTAAACCTGAAGTACTCTCTGTTGAGGGCTCTGGCGATGGAGCGGGCGATGGAGGTCTTCCCTACGCCCGGAGGACCGTAGAAACACAGGATCTTCCCCTGGGTGGAGCCACGCAGCTGGCTCACTGCAATGAACTCCTGCAGAGACAGAGGAAGTCAAGGATACAGTAATTTTGTGTGTGTGTGTGTGTGTGTGTGTGTGTGTGTGTGTGTGTGTGTGTGTGTTCTAACCAATATGCGCTTCTTAACGTCATCCATCCCATAATGGTCTTCTTCCAGAACCTCTTTGGCTCTGTCCAGCAGCAGGTTCTCTTCACTGTTGACGCCCCAGGGCATGCTGGTTAGCCAGTCCAGGTAGTTACGGGTCACACTGAAACACACACACACACACACACACGTTTGTTGCAGTGTAAAACAAACTTAATAAAAGCTTCCCACACAAACAAACGTACATGTGTCATTAGTATGTGAAAAAAATGAGATTTTAACTGTGTCGGGCTCGAAAAGAAATATCTTAATGCCTGTCGGGCTCGGGCCGTGCTCGTTTACTGCTCTGTCAGACGCGGACCGGGCTCGGACAGAAAAATGCGGCCCGATCCGCACTCTAATCTACAGGCAGAGAAAGCACACGCTGCCATCCTGACATTAGTGCCACCTGCAGGCAACAAGTGTTGCAATTAAAGGGACAGTTCAGAAGTTGAGCAATAAGGTTGTAGTCAGTGAGTCAGCTACAGTAGATGGCGGTCAGCAGATGTTTTTACATTACTGCTGCCCCGTCCACAGCAGGACATTGCTTGGCTTCTGTGTGGGTACTACTGGGGGCGTGCTGACCGCCATCTACTGTAGCTCACACACTGACTGCGGAGGCGTAGCTCATACAAGCGCACCGAACAGCTCAACTGTCTCTTTAACTAGAGCTGCTACGTATCCACAATGGAAGGCATGAATGTCCTAAATGGTGTTGCATTAGATCTTGAATATAGCACTATAAAGAAAAAGCTCAGGGTTCATTATGACATCAGGAATCATTTCCCACAGATGCTGATTATTAAATTGTATATACTGTACATATTATAAATGGCATGCCACTGTGTTTAGTATTTGTCAAGGGATCATAACTCAAAGGCCTTCTCAGGCTAGTGGGACAGGAAATACACAAGACCAACTTGAACTCTGACGAATGGTTGTCCAGCAGTCCCAGTTTGTTCAGTTCTTCGTTGATGACGTCCATGATGTGCTGCGGGACAGTCCTCTCTTTCAGACGCTCCCTAAACTTATCCTCGATAGCGTCTTTGTCCTCTTTTTCCAGACCCAGCTCCTGAACACACACACACACACACACACACACACCTCCTGTAAAGATACTATCTCACACTGTATGCTGTATAATACTGATATTCTGTGATATGCTGCAGCTGCTGGATACATCGTGCTAATCCAGTACGACAGCCAGGCTGCGATAAATAAAAGCTCCACGTCTGCTATGGGGAGGGGGTCACACTGGTGTGACAGACACACACACATAAAACAACAGAAACGACAGACAATGCAGACACAACGCACACTGACAGGCAGTGTGTCTGTCTGTCTGTGTGTGTGTGTGTGTCTGTGTGTGTGTGTGTGTGTGTGTGTGTGTGTGTGTGTGTGTGTGTGTGTGTGTGTGTGTGTGTGTGTGTGTGTGTGTGTGTGTGTGTGTGTGTGTGTGTGTGTGTGTGTGTGTGTGTGTGTGTGTGTGTGTGTGTGTGTGTTACCTTCTTGATGATCTTGAGCTGCTCCTGCAGCAGGTACTTCCTGTGGGTCTGCTTGATCTTCTCTTCCACCTGTGAGCAGAGCAGGGACAGGGATCAGTGACGGAGCGTGACGAGTAGCGAAAGCTGCTACGTGTGGAGATGACCTCTGACCTCTCGGCCCAGTCGCTGCTGCAGCTTGCTGAGCTCGTACTCCTTCTTCAGCAGAGACAGAGCCTTGTAGAGACGCTTCGGGATCTGCAGAGAGACAGCAGTGTGTTTCAAAGGCCTGAACACTTTCAACTCATCACTGCCACCACCTTCATATGACTATATATATATATATATATATATATATATATATATATATATATATATATAGAGCGTCTGTGTGTCCATCTTTATCACGGGACCAGACGTCTATTTGCCAAATCACACACTCAGTCCTCGTCTTCGTACCTGACATACTGTCTGAAAACACCAGCATTAACTCCAACCTTCATGTTGTCAAACCTGTTTTGTGTCATCATTTTTACTTTCCGGTACAGCTGATGGGCTAAATAACCCCCACTATGACTGTGGGTCACGCCAACCGTAGTTCCTGCGGGCCATCTGCCTCAGCGGGCGCCAATAATCCCATTCTGGCTTTGCACATCAGAATGAGGCGAAGGAGACGCCGTACAACATGTGCTTCATCTGAATAGTTGGTTGCAGTTCAAAGAAGAGCCTTGAAGGATGTGGACTAACCCCCCCCCACCCCATCCAGGCTGCTCACATTGGTCTCCTCCAGGACGTCCTGTAGTTCCTGCGACTCTGCTCCTGTCAGAGCTGCTCCCATGTCGCTGAGGTAGATGGGATTATCAACCACTCTCTGACCAGCCTGCATCATCTGGAGGACCGACTCTCTGAGAGACACACAGACACACACAAATGAACATTTAGACTGTAGATTTAGGATTATTCACTTGAGGATATTTAAGGCAAAAGATTCTGAATGTCTAGAGACGACTGCATTCAGATGCCTCCCCTCCATGCAGCGCGATATAAAGACTTGATTCTTCACACCAGTGACTGTGATTTTTAAGAGAACAAGGAGAATTTCTTCCACTGTAAATTTCTACAACACTCCTAATTTTATATATATATATATATATATATATATATATATATATATATATATATATATATATATATATATATAAAAACGATTCTGCTTCCTGAACTCGAGTCATGTAGTGCTCAATTACTTGAAGACAAAAAAAGAGCTCAAATCCTTGAAATTAAAGCGAGATTAAGGATGTCAATACTACAGAACACAATGTAAAATATTACAGGGAGCCTGTTTGTAACACAGCGCGAGCAGTCATCTGACTGTTAATGCAGGCCTAAATGCTCTGGGTGCGCAGCATGCGGCATCGTAAAGAGCAGGAGGAGTGCGGGATGATGGGACGAGGGGGAGGACGGACTGGGACTGACCTGTAGAGGGGGTTCAGAGCGATGATGTCTCTGATGGTCTTCACTATCTCTGCTGTCAGCGCCTGCTCTCAAAACACACACACACACACACACACACACACACACACACACACACACACACACACACACACACACACACACACACACACACACACACACACACACACACACACACACACACACACACACACACACACACACACACACACACACACACACACACACACACACACTTTAGATCTTTCTGTGTTGTGAATGAAAGGCAGCGTTCTAGTGCCCCCTACTGTTCCTTCAGCACTGGGTGTTTGTACCTTGACCTCCTCTGTGACGGTGAACTGTTCATGCTGGATGTTGTCCACTTCCACCATCAGGATGTTGGAGGAGGACAGAGGCTGCAGCTCTGGACTCAGATTTGCTTCTGACACCTGACCAACAGCAACAACACACGTCACATCACCATGTCTATAAACTGCTCATCAATAACAGTTCAACTATTGGAGAAATAAATGATTATTCTCTTATATCTGTAATTCACATGAGAAGCACAGCGGTGCCAAAGTGAAGGAGGTCAGAGCAAACATCGTTATAACTTCTCTTGCTTGTTCTTCATCGTGTGTCTTTACTGTGAGCTCAAATACTCGGGGCACATCTAATAACTGGATTCAGCCAGATCTGGATTAACCGGCCCGGCCCCAGTGCGTGCTGACTCACTACCAGCCCAGAAAAGGAGAATAACGACCACACAGCCTAGAAGACGGTGTGAGTGTTGCTTGGCCGTATGAACAGTGTGTGTGAGTGTTGCTTGGCCGTATGAACTGTGTGTGTGTGTGTGTGTGTGTGTGTGTGTGTGTGTGTGTGTGTGTGTGTGTGTGTGTGTGTGTGTGTGTGTGTGTGTGTCTGAGAGCGATATAGACCTTTTCAATGGAATGCCATTGCTAGGCATCAGCCTGGCCCCTAGTTAAGTTCCAGTCAGTTGATGTCATTCACATACACTGCAACAGGAAATCAACTTGGGGCCATTTAGAGGGGCCATGTTTACATGTGTACGTGTGTGCTGCACGTCGGCATGCGTGTGTGTGTGTGTGTGTGTGTGTGTGTGTGTGTGTGTGTGTGTGTGTGTGTGTGTGTGTGTGTGTGTGTGTGTGTGTGTGTGTGTGTGTGTGTGTGTGTGTGTGTGTAATGGTCTACATGACATGTAACACACCTTGTCCTCCAGCTGCTCCGTCACCAACCCCGGCTGGTCCTTGCGGCTGCGTTTGGCTTTGCGTCTCTGTGGCGGTTTGTGTTGGGACTCCGACTCCGACTCGGACCACACGGGGGACGTCGCCGCCTCCTCGGGCTCCACCTCCAGCTGTCTGGTGATCCGGATCCTGAAATAGCAAAGAACACAGAGCAGAGGTAACAGCAGGCGGCGGGGCGGCACGGACAGCAGCGTCTCCTTCTTTCTCTCGGCGTCTCTAACCTGCGGTGTCCCATGACGATCATCCTCAGCTTGTCCCCCAGGTCCTGCATCTCATGGATCTGGACAAAGGTCCCTGTAGAGTAGACGGCATCCAGAGACTCCACCACGTCGGACTCATTACTGCAGGAGACAGGGACGGCAGGCAGCAGGTCACTTCCAGATGACCGCGCTCATATAAAGCTCACACATGACGGCTGATAGAGTTTAAACTCATCCGTCCACATTCTGTTGTGTGCAGACCCACGTCAAGAGAAAAATAAGACCTCTAATAAAGCCCCACCAATCTCAGTGACAATTACGTTCATTCCCTGAAGCTGCTTCAAAATAAAAGTCTCCCATTGGCACACCGGTGGAAGGCTTTTAATGTGAAGCAGCAGCAGCAACAACAACCAGCGTTGGAGTTTGTGTTCCATACAGTGAAGGAGAGCATGCAGTGTTAGACCTCAGGTATGGACACCACTCACTTATCATCTCTCTTCAGGAAGACTCCAGCGTACGGCTGAGCCAGACGGACCTTCCTCCTCAACAGCTCCATCAGCGCTTTGTTCTTCACCTGACAGGAACAAGGACAGACACGTTGAGCTCTGCTCTTTGTCCTAAAATATCACATTCGCCCCTGCTAGAAAATGTCCCGGAATCATTCCTTCCCTGCAAGGGCTCTCCAAAAAAGGAAGGAGAAATAGAAATAGAGTTTTGTATACTTCACCAATCAGCTATCAGTGCAGCAGAGGGACCCCCTTCTCAGGGTTGTCCCCCCTAGAAATATCATTAAAACAATGCTGTGTATTGTAAATAACATAATGATGTATACTTAAAATATCTGTGTAAGTAGTAAAACAATACAAACCCCAAAAAAAGCTTTTTAAGTTTAGAAGCATTTTGAGCCCCCCCTCCCTTGCCTCCCAGTGGTTTGGTCCACTGCCTGCTGTACGTTACCCATCTTCACTCGACTCAGTCACATCGGTAGTGACAGGAATGTAGTAAATAGGCGGTTCAAGGCTGTCTTATACACATTAAACATCGGATGAAGTTGTTCTTTTCTCAAGTAGAAATGATGCTGAGTAATTAATGAATTAGTTATGACAAAAAGTTCGCTATGTTAGTGTAATATAATATAACGTTAGCTAGCTTGTTTAATAGCTTGTTGGACAGAAATGCACCCACTACAACTAACATTACCACGGCGATAATAGCCTAATGTTATGCGTGTGAACTGATATTAGGGTTAATATTGAAGATCTACAGTTGTGTTTGAAGTGGCTGATCAGTGGGTTTGCTGCAGTTAAATATATATCCTCTGTCCCAGACCAAACCTAATATTTATGCGGAGGACGCAAGTATTTTTGTGGCTTGGAGGACACATGTCCTCTACGAGTAGAATTGTGGCTGTATTATTTGCATCCCCTTCAAAAATTGCTCTTCAGAAATTTTAAGTTTATTGTCCCCCCCTACTGTTAGATCAGATTTACGCCCATGTCTAAAGAGACAGTAATGTCTCTGAGTGTCTCTAAAGAGACAGTAGTGTCTCTCGGTGTCTAAAGAGACAACACAGTGTTGCTGTGTGATTGCATCATCCCGTGTCCTTCATCCTCCTCACCTCTATGATCTTGATGAAGCGGGGGAACACCGGGTTCCTGCTCACAGCGATCAGCGGCACATTGGGGAACACCTCCGGAACCATCATGGGGGTGAGAGCCGTCATCTGGGGTCCACTGTACGGAGCTCCCCCATCTCCCCCAGACTCTTCTCCCCCAGAGCCCACACTGTCCCCGCCGTCCTCCCCGGAGAAGCCCGCACCGCTGGCCCGGTTCCCGAACATCCTTTCCTGAACCATGTAGGGTCGAGAGGTCGGTGTAAGGAGCTCGGTTTGGCCCCGGAGCGCGGCGGCTCCGACCCGCATCCAGCGGTGAGGTCTGGCGGGCAGCCGGCAGCCAGCTGTCATCGCGGTGCTGGTGTAGAAGCGTGGCGTCTGGAGGCGGCTCAGCGCCGCTGCGTCGGGCAGGAGGGGCCGGCTGCTGCCGGTCCACAGCACCATGGAGGAACACTTTACTTTCACTAGCAGAGCCGAGTTTCTGTGCAGCTGCCGAGCAGCGCAGAGCATCTTCACGCAGGTCGCCATGTTGATCTGGAGCTTTCTACAGCGTGACCGACCTTCTTCCGTCAACGTCTGATGACGTACTAAGTAACCCACGCTACTTCTAGACAAGACCCGCCCTTCAATAGCATTCACACACTACTATTGGCCAGGGATCGTTTGTTGAGTTCCTATCACCTGACCAGTCGGCTATCTAACCTTAACCACTCGAGGTCAATAACTAACCCCAACCAATCGAGCTGTGATGTGATATTTTAACTAACATTTAATTTAAAAAAAAAAAATGAGTATGCACAATAAACGTTATTAGTCTGAAAATACTTTTTTCTCTTCTTTTTTTATTTACGATATTTTATTCAATTTATTTTCTTCTGTCCTTTCTCCTATTTAACACTTTCATTGTGATGAAATGAAAAAAACTGTTAAGTATTAATAAAGTCTTTCTGGTTCCTCACAACAAAAACATAAACGCAGTGTAGTGAACTGACTATTCTGCAAAGAACCAGAGAAATCAAATGTTCTGCTGTTGACCTGCTTCTTCATGTTACATGACATGAAAGTTTTTCTTTCTACGTTTCATGTTGTTCCTTTATCCATTGAATGTTTAAATCCTAATTCTATTTCTCATAATGAAAACATATCATCTATTTTATAAACAAAGTTTTTATCCGCATGTAAACTCCCAGCAATCACTAAAAAAAAGCAATAATACATACATTTATTGGACACGACAAATTGTGTGCGTGCATGTTTGTGCAGATGTTATTGTCTTGGTCTCTTATATTTAAGCCTAACTCATACTTACTGTAGTTCTCTGCAGAGTTTGTATATCCATAAGGGCTGTTGCTACAACTGTCATTTTCAAGTATCAGACGTCACACAATAAGGACTGAGGAAAGTCGTCCAAGACACGGTTCTGCAGAAGTTGACGCATATTTGGTGTGCATGTTGAACCAAAGTCTTTTCATTGTGATCAGAAAAAGCTTCTAATCTAATTCTATAGTATTGTGTTATGTTGTTGATACTCATGTACCTCACATCTCTCACAGATGTCCTTCTGTTTACAGCCAGCGTTGTGTGTGATGTGCATGAGTGCATTTCCCTCCTCATGAAACATTGTCTTAAAAGTTTGAACCCTGCATTATTAAAGGTCCTATGACATGCTGCTCTTTGGATGCTTTTATATAGACCTTAGTGGTCCCCTAATACTGTATCTGAAGTCTCTTTTATATAGACCTTAGTGGTCCCCTAATACTGTATCTGAAGTCTCTTTTATATAGACCTTAGTGGTCCCCTAATACTGTATCTGAAGTCTCTTTTATATAGACCTTAGTGGTCCCCTAATACTGTATCTGAAGTCTCTTTTATATAGACCAGTCCCACAATGAGCTTTCCTTAGGATGTGCCATTTCTGTGTCTGTAGCTTTAAATGCTGTTGAGGAGGAGAGAGGGGGGCAAGGTGGAGGGTGGGGGTGTGGCCTTGACCAACTGACACTTTGAAAGCCATGATTTCTCTCTCTCATGGGTGGACCAAATTCTCTGGGCGGGCAAAGCAGAAGAAAGGGGCGGTAACCTTGCTCCTTATGACGTCATAAGGAGCAGATTCCAGATCGGCCCATCTGAGCTTTCATTTTCTCAAAGGCAGAGCAGGATACCCAGGGCTCGGTTTACACCTATCGCCATTTCTAGCCACTGGGGGACCATAGGCAGGCTGGGGGACCTCTTATTAATGTTAAAAAAACTCATAAAGTGAAATTTTCATGCCATGGGACCTTTAATGTCTATGTGAACTTGCTAGCAGTCTTCTTCTTCACTGCGTGTGTTGAACATGAACAGCAGCTGCAGATCAGTGAGCAAACCAAATGTAAAACACGGTTCCATGGTGCTGCTCATGGTCTGAAACTCCACAGGACACCTTTTAGAGAACAAGCACTGCCTCATATTTGCACTGCAGCCTGTTCAGACATACAGACGTACATTTACCTGTGCTTACAACACCAAGCCATGTTGCTGAGTAAACTGATTTATTGGCCACTGACTCACAAATAAATACTTGAAATATAAAATGTGTTTTCTCAGTCTTCATCTTCCTCAGCCTCGTCTCCCGAGTCCTGCAGCTCTTCCTGGGCAGCTTGCTGCTCCTCCAAAGCTTCTTTCAGCACCTGCTCCTCCTCTAGCGACGGGTCCAGGGCCTCGGTGATTTCGGGCCCGCTTGGGTATTCTTTCTGTGGCAGCGGGGGGACAGGCGGGCTGTAGCCTTCCCCTGCATACTTCAGACCCCAGCCAACATAAATGTTCTCAAACTTCCTGAATGAAGAGGCAGGGAATGGTTGTTTGTAAACTGCAACATTGCCTTCAGGATACTGTGAGAGATCCAACAGAAGAAGTCAAGAGTATTCTGATCTGTTGACTTACTTTCCACAAGCATATGCACATGAGCCCGGCCAGAGGTTAGAGCGCAGCACAGCTACTGCATGCTGGGAGGTGAGAGTGGAGGACACCTTGGAGGTCCAGGGAGGAGTCCCGAACATTTCTGAGACACACACATGTTAAAAAGACTTCAAGGACATAAAGTCATGGCTCTATGGACCAACAAAAACTAACTCTGGTATGCTATTTTCTTTAGATACGTATAGGTTTATATCAATAATTGGTTATCATGCGTTCCAAAAAAAAATGAGATAATGTCAACTGTTGTATTGTTTTGGGGCACTAACACAACTGTATCTTTCTTACAAAGAGCCTTGATTGTTGTTCAACTCTAAAATCTGGACTATAGTCTATCAACATTTTTATCACCTCCTGACTCTTAGCTGGATTTTGGCAGCTGGAAGCCGTCACTGGTTTGTAAAGTCGAAGACTGACCTGCATCCTGGGAGAGGGGGGTGAGCAGAGGGGGTCCGACTTCTGGCTCGGGCTCATCAGGCTCCTCTTCCTTCTCCTCTGCCTCTCCTTCCTCATTAGGGTCTTCTCCTGGTTTCACAGCCAGGTTCACCCAGGTACAGCGGCCCTAAAGCAGTCCACATCCACACATTAAAGGGGAACTGTGCAGTTTTTTTATAGCTTAATTTACCTTAACTGAACAGCTTAGGAGTCATTGGAATGGTTACATGACTTTTTTCGGGATGAATGGTGGTTGTCTAGCTTCCCCCCTAGTGCCTGTGAGCGGAAAAACCAACTCAAAAACCGATGTAACAAATTGCTTCACAGCACTGCACACATACAGGAACTGGCTAGCTATTAGAACAAGGTAGCGATGGAGTTTTTCACACTATCGTCATGGCTGAGCCGGCGAAAAAGAAGCAGAAAGTTAGGAAAGCGTTGTCGGAGGAACAGAGAAAGAGAAAAAGGCAGACTGACCGAGCGAGGAATCAGACACGTGTAAACATCGGACTTGGGTTTTCAGAATGGCGAGAACGGAGACAAACAGAAGCCTGCTAATCCGTTGCTGACCTGACGTTCTTGCTGTTGCACTTGTAAGTATCTTTGGGATAAACTCTGTTTAATCTTTATATTTCTTGTTATTGTGACCTCAGGATGTTTGCTATTGTCTGTGAAGGTTTTTTGCTGTCTGTTACGGGCTTACTAGCCAGCTAGCTGTCTACCATACCTGCCAACACTCCTGTTTTTTAGCCCTATCTCCCGGACCTCTCCCGGTTTGTTATTTCTCCCGGGAAACTCCCGTAATTTACATGGCCCAAACTCCTTTATAAATAATTGGACCAATATGTTTGTCTAATGTTGACCAGTTGCCAGATCTTGTATGAAACGCATCCTATTCACACAATCCACCCCCCACCACGACCCCAGCCCCGGTCGCGCCGCCATGCCCCCGCACAAATCTCCCAGATTTTGAAAACCAACTGTTGGCAGGTGTGCTGTCTACCTCAGTGGACATGGCTCCGTGCTTTCGCCGGCTTCTTTGAAAACAAATGCATGTGACCAGAGGGAGAAGATGGGAGGGGGGGGGAGTCGCCAACAAGTTTTTACAACAGTGTTGCCAAATATCTATTCTGAATCTGTAGGGGGAGCTCTATAGAGAAACCTGCGAGCAAAAAGTGAGAAAACAGCGAAGAAATGGCCAAACTTGCCCCTGTAACAAAGCCCTGAGTTGAGAGATGGCTGCATGCTTCCATCACACCGTACCTGCTGCAGGATGTGCTGAACATGATGCACCCAGCTGGACAGAGTCTCCGCCATCTCAGCAACCGGAAGACCCTCAAAGTCAGGATTGGCTTCGTAGTTGTCCCGGGGAGACGTGTCTTCCTCATCGCCCTCCTCCTCCCCGGCCTGGAAGAAGCCCTGGGGGCTGACCTGTGTTCCGGCGGAGATGCGAGCGATCTGTGCTCTCAGGTAGTTGGCTTCATTTCCGGGGAAAGGCGGGTAGCTGACCACCGGGTTGTCCAGCCTCCCCGTGAAGAATTTACGGATTTGGCGAGCAGCAGTGATCTGCGCAGGGCTGACTGACGGGAGCTTCACCCAGGGAAGACCCGGCTCTTTGCACACATAATAAACATACTTGTTAGCCCCTGTGCCCAGGGCCTCCTTCGGCACTTCTGGGAGGGGTTTATAGGTCGACTGAGGGAGAGGGTCCGTCTGAAAGCAAAGCCAGCACAAGACCAGAAACGTAATTAATGTCACTTCTGTCCCTCCAAGAGATTAAGGGACACTATGGATGACCAAATTATAGGAGAGGAAATACAAATCACAAGGGACAGTTAAATAAATAGTTCACATTAAAAGCCTCCCAGGAAAGAGGAGCACTATTTAAGCTTTTAATGTGAAACAACCACAGGAAGTGCTGGGTTTCATTGACGGTAGCTAACAGCACTTTAAAAAAACAGCAGAGTAGATGTGATTGGGTGAGAACAGTGTTGTGTCACACTGATGGCAGTAATGCAGTAGACATGAACATCAGACTGAAGGCCTTTTCCTTTCCCAAATTGTACATCCTTGATTCCTCTCCTCGATTCCTCTCCTGGCGTCTTATGCTGCGTTCCAGACACAATTTTTAGCCCGTAAGTTACGACTTCAAGTCATGACTCACAACTTGGTAGCGTTCCAGGCAAAGTCACCACAAACCCTTCTAGCTAGCGTTAGCGGCTACCTAACATTGACGTTAGCTTGCGCTAGCTGATACTAGCGATTTCTAGTCGGCGACATATTTTAGGCTTCATTTAATAAACATAACCTGTAGTAGTACATAATTGTATGTGTGTTGTTTTGATTACAATGTGTGGAATGACTTTACGTTGCCTATTTATGTCTATTTATTTCTATTTCTCACTGTTAGAAACCAGCGTCTGTACAGCATTGTTGTTTATGTGTGTGTGACTTCAAAAACTGTAACTGGGAGTAAAACGATCAGGTACGAGTTCACGAGTAGTAGCTAAAAAGTTACGGGGTTGACTGCTGTTCCAGGGCACTTTCACGGGTAGAAGGTTGTGAAAACACGAGTTACGAGTTGCCTGGAACGCAGCATTAGTCCCGCCCACAGGCTATTAAATATGACGTGCAGCACAGCTGCATCGGCTGGTAATGTTTTGTCATTAACTGTATTTTATGATTTCTGTCAGATGAGAAGAACAGTGTTCATGACAACTTCTATATTTACGTTGAATTCAGTTCACAACGTGACATAGTGTAATAAAAATGTAGGGATGTTGTATATTATTATTTGTTGTATTTAAAAAACACACACATTTACACATTTATAAAGCCTACTTACAAAGTATGGCTATACAAATGTTTGTATGAAATTACAAATATATGCAGTATTATATAGCTACAAAAACTCACTTTATCAATCTATTATTGATGCGTGGATCAGCTCTTCATCCGAATCTGCGTGAAGACTTAAAACCATCCCCCCTCCCCCCACCTGAATGAATTATTTTTTTCCGATTCAGAGACCCGCATGGATACTTCTCTACAGTCCCTGTAGGCTGCGTTGCTTTTTAAATGATGTATTGTAATGATGCATGAGTGTTTTCTATGCAACGATTTACTTAAACGTTTCCACGATGCAGTAATGTCACTACAGCTGATATTGTTATCATTATCAGTATATCATCAGCAGACATTTAAGCAGCCAAACTATCTGTAGTTATACACTGGACAGAGGAAACAGAACTTTTAGGAACCGGGACGCCCTTCAACACGGCGCGCTGAGAATAATTTCCGGGTCACAAGCCGGAGGATCGAGGAGTCGAGGAGTTGAGGAGGTACAAATTTGGGAAAGGAGAAAGGCCCTGAGGAAGTGCTGAGTCTGCGCGTTAAAACAGGAGCCAATCAGAGAGCAGGGAGGCGTGTCTTTAGAGCAGGAGCCTGGGAGCGTCTGAAGCTGGAGGGGAAATAAAGCAGATGAACTGTGTCCTCACCTCGGTGTCTTCCGTCTCCGGCTCTGTCTCGTCTTCATCGAGGCTGGGCTCCTCCTCTTCCTCCCCCTCTCTGTACTCTGCCTCAGCTACGATGTAGCTGCTCTCTGTGCCCAGAACTTTGCCCCACAGGCGGCAGCGCAGCAGCGCCTGCGACTCCACCAGCTGCTTGAGAGCCAGGAAGATCCTCTGTGTCTCCTCGCGGCCCAGCCCCACCCCCGCCTGCTCCAGGTAGAATCCCAGCTCGCTCACATTAGGGAGGGGCGTCTCCATCTGACCACACCAAGCAACAGTCTTATTATTCATATTCTCTATGAGCTAACACTCTTATTCGTACTGTATTCACTATGAGTAATAGGCAGGGTTCATACGCATTTTAACCAATACTTTTTCCTGATCTTTTCATGACTTTTTGGCAAATTTCTATGACTATGTATTCCTGAAAATGTCAGTCGACATTATACAATAATTTACGAGAATAATTTACCCTCAGAGGTTTAACAATAAAATGAATGACAATTTATGTAGTTCATAGTGGGAGTCGTAATATTGCGCCCCAAATAGAACGTTGAGGTTAGGACGACATGACAATACATTTATTAACCACATATTATTATGCTGTGTTAAAAAAATAATTCCATGACTTTCCAAAACTTTCTGGGTCTTTTTATGTTTTAAATTTTTTTTTTCAAAACGTATGAACCCTGAATAGCCACACCACGTTGGTTTGTACATGTCCAGGTAATGAGGCATGTGATGCTAACAGTCAGACCTGTGCTGCACCCCTAGTGCATGTGTGTGTGTGTGTGTGTGAGTGCGTGCGTGCGTGCGTGTGTGTGTGTGCATCTGTGCGTGCGACAGTACCAGTTCGTCCTCCTGGTCGGCGTCCTCCGGCCGGCTGAAGAGCGAGCGCTGCTGCTCCGCCAGCAGCTCAGCAGCGCTGGTCTCTGGGAGTTCTCTCAGGCTGCTCTGCTGCTCCTCCATCGCGGCCCGCTTCACATCGCGGCTCATGTCCTCAATCACATCCACCACGTTGGGAGGATGCTCATCCATCACCTTCAGCAGCAGCCCGGTCAGGTGGTCATAGCTGGAAAGCAGGAAGAAGAACGTCTGGACCATCCATCATCTCAGACACTGATACATAAACGTAACACAACCCATGAACACGTATACAAATATATATATTACAAATATGACTCTCCTCACTGAGCGGCAGCATGGCTTGCTCCTGTTTAGGACTCTTTCTCTGGTCTCAATATAAAGCTGAGACACACTGAGAGCTTTCTTCACAGACACATGGAACTGAAACGTTCTCCCTCACTGATGACAATCATCAGGTTTCCTGCTTTTTACATTAAATGATTAGCTTAGTCGATTCATTGATAAGTCACGGTCAACAGGAATCCTTTGAACATTTCAGCAAACATTTAAAGGTGCTCTAAGCAATGTTGGGTGACGTCTCTTCTTGTTGACGTTCAAAGTATTGTCAAACAAAACGGAGGCTAGCTCGCCCCTCCCTCCTCCTCATCCCGTCCCCTCTCCCTCCCTTCTGTGCTTCCGTGCACTAACCCCCCAACCCCCACCCCCAACTTCTTCTTGTCGGTTATAGTTGGAACGCTGGAACACTGTTTGTTATTTTTGGTGGTGCAGGTTGAGCAGTTTGTTTTTGTTGCCGTTTGTAGAGCCTGGGCTGTCTACAGAGACCACGTTTTTTTTTTTTTTTTTTTTTACAGTGTGTTCAGGGGACAGGCAGCTAGCAGATAGTGAGGAGATATTTTTTACAGTGTGTTCAGGGGACAGGCAGCTAGCGGATAGTGAGGAGATATTTTTTACAGTGTGTTCAGGGGACAGGCAGCTAGCAGATAGTGAGGAGATATTTTTTACAGTGTGTTCAGGGGACAGGCAGCTAGCGGATAGTGAGGAGATATTTTTACAGTGTGTTCAGGGGACAGGCAGCTAGCGGATAGTGAGGAGATATTTTTACAGTGTGTTCAGGGACAGGCAGCTAGCAGATAGTGAGGAGATATTTTTACAGTGTGTTCAGGGACAGGCAGCTAGCAGATAGTGAGGAGATATTTTTACAGTGTGTTCAGGGACAGGCAGCTAGCAGATAGTGAGGAGATGTTTGCTGTATGTGACAAAAAATGTTGTAGCCTAAAAAACGTGTAACACCGCTTAGAGCACCTTTAACAAAATATTTGATTAAATAAATATTATATTTTTTAAGACAATTTCAACAGGTATTATTTTCAATATGTTAAATTACACAATTTGATCTTGTCCTCCAAAACGGTGATGGCATCAAATGTTTTCAGATTTTATTTTAGCACAATTGAGAATATATTCTAAGCAGAAGTCCATGTGCAGTGTTTGCCATACATTGACATACTTGTGGCGGCCCGCCGCACTATCATTTTTGACCGCCACGTACTGACGTATATGCTCTTTAGGTTTTTGATGCTCAAAATTTCCTGGGGGAGGACCCACAGACCCGCCCCCCGCTTCATATGTGTAAGGCCTATTCTGAGCCAGGAAAAACCCTAGTATTATGAACACCTCAGAACAATTTCTCCAACACGGATGCATTCAAGTTAAGGTTAATGTATTATGTTCTTAACGCGTTTTTAATCTCGTAGAAATTCAAAGTTAGTAGCCTGTTATTAGTAATGTAAGAAGCCTAAAGTTAGCTAGTAAGGATATAACATTAGCACGTTATCAGCTGCGTTCTCGAGGTTACCATGCTTTAACGTTAACATTACCTGCTACCACCACACAAAGGAGGAGGGGAGAAATGGACTTTTTTAGCATGAGCCTGTCTCTCTCAGCCCCTAAAATTATATCACTTTGTCTGCTGTACAACTGTCTTATAGGCTATATTAGCCCTCCTACACAATCTGGACTGTGGTCATAACATCTACATCTTATAACTTATTCCCTGTTATATATATTATTCTTACTTAATCAGTCAGTTAATGTTATGTTAATATTTCAGTCATGGTTAATATTTAATAACAATCTACTGCACTGTTCAATCCCTGCACTGTTCACTGTTGCACTACCACCATTGCACCTTATCATGGTCATTGCATTTCTGTGAGTGATTTTTATTTTTATGTATGTATGATATATTTGTGTATAGGAGTTTTTTGTGTATTATGGTTGTCTAAGCTACTGGATGCCTTCAATTTCCTTCAGGATGAATAAAGTGTCTATCTATCTATCTGTCTGTCTGTCCAATCCCCACTAGGGAAATTAGGTAAGTTGCAAACATTTTGTTCAAGTGTTCAACAAGTTAACAACATATACAGTAACATTTAAGTTTTTTTTTTTTTGTCTTGCATGCAGAAGGTCACAAAGAGGTGAACAGCGTCTGACTGTTTAAACAGAATTACAAATTGTGGTATCTTTTGTTTTGTCAAAGAGAAAATGTATTTTTTGTTTGTTTGTTGAAAGATTACATTGTGTGCTGTAACTGCCCCTGCACCATTATAGACTTGAGGATGGGACTGTGGGCAGATTGTCTATTTAAGCTGCAAAGTTGCCAAAAATATTTGCAGTACAATTAATATAAGAATTCTGCACCTCTTTCCGTGCATGGACCCCCCACCCCAGGTCAGCTACCACCGCAAATAATTTAGAATATCACTCAGTGGGATTCTCAGCAAACTTCTTATGGAATTGTTTAATACTTGTTTTGTTATAACCTAGCTAGCTAGCTAGGTAAAAAAAACACTAGGTTTAATTCTCACTCCATATTATAAAATGGAGGTGACTTTCTACTTATTTTGCAGTACAATGTATTTAAACAGATGTAAAAGTAATCCTGTTCTAACTCTATATATCGTATGACATGGTTTAATTAGGTCGGTCTGTGACATGTAGCAAGCGGTTTGAAGTTCTTTACATGCGCCTGTCTTGAGTAGACGCGCAACGAAACCCAACTGTCGGCTTGACCGCAGTCTACAACGGGGATCACGGAATGTGCCGAAGCCAGCCGAGCGAGCGAGCTAGCGTTAGCTGAGTATAGCTAACCCAGTTACTCACAGGTTCAAGTGGCTCTCCGTGCTGCTCTTCAGCAGGAAGGCCTTGAGCGAGGCCGCTGACTGCAGCCGCCGGCTGTCCTCGGACTCCATCTTTCTTCTCCGTTTCTTTCTCTTCTCTTTCGTCTTCCAGCAGCTTCGATACACACACACCGGCTAACGGCAGCCACAACAACTTCTGTTAGCACGCCAACTGCACCGTTGCTATGGTAACGGGAACACAACGGTTGCTAGGCTGCAAGAGCACCGCGAGCCCATGGAGCCCCTCAGTGGAGGGTTTTTGTTTTAGGATAAAAATAAACATTAACACATATATAAATCAAAAAATAATTCATACAAACAAATTGATGAATATAAAGGATACATTATGTATATTTTTAAATACACAGTAGAACGTGTTTTTGTTGTTTTACAAACTGTGGGACTTGAGGAAAGAATTTTGTTCTATGAGGAAATGTGCTTTAGGCAGAAAATGTGTTTGTGAATATAAAATCTAGCATATGATGTGTGTGTGAATAATGAAATTATAGAATTAAGCATTATTTTCTGGATTACAAATAGACGTATCTTTAAGGTTAAAAACTACTGCCCAAGACTGTCCCACAAGCCTTTTCCTCTGCCTAGAGGAATGTCCCGCCCTACTCTGCCTCTGATTGGCCAGTACTCAAAGCCTTCGTTAATTGGATTGGTTAGAGTTAGGGTAAGAGACCAGGGTAAGCCAATCAGAGGCAGAGTAGGGCGGGACATGCCTTCACCGTCCAGGGAAAAGAAATATTCTTGAAAATAAAATATTGGTTAAAAAAAAGAAAGAAAAAAAAGAAAACTGGCAATGTAAGTAAGTATGTGGATACATTTATTATTTAATAATTTTGTTATTAAATAATAGTATCTTAAAAAACATGTTGCTATGTTTTGTCGGGGCTGGACGTGGCCGTGATGTGAATGAAACAGGACAGATATGGGGGGGCGGGGCACCATGTGTTTGTAGCTGTTTTAAGATAAATATAACTGTCCCAACCTGTAAACCCTTTGTCACTGATCAGAGAACAGCAGCATTATTATTCTAGAATAATATAAGATAATGGTCAGTTTAACTGTGTGGGGGCGAACGCGACTTCCTAGAGATGTTCCCTCATTCAGAGCTGACGCTGGCTCCAAACTCCTCCATAGTGTTCAGCTGAGATCAGGTAGCATCAAACCATTCAGCAAGCCCTCATGTCCTGTATGGAAACATCTCTGAGCATATGTACGCAGTCGTTAACTGGGACAGACGGAGAATCAGCTCCCTCAGAGATTGTCACGTCACGCTGCAAAGAGAACCGGAGCTACAGGACTGAAGAGATAAAAAAACTTGACGATAAAATTAATATATACAGCATCGTTTTTAATTCGACAAACAGGATCAATTTGAATACAAGGTACAAAAACCTGCAGTAATCTAGTAACCAAGCAATCGGAGGAGCATGAGGGAATGAGGTTTTACTAATGGTTTACGCTGTTGATCTCTGTAGCAGTTACAAGTTTAGAATGGACCAACATCCAGATAGACCTTTGGCTTGTATCTGTGTGTGTGAGAGCAGAAAGAAGTGATCAGCTGCGGAGCTTAGTTGTCTCTGAGTCCACTCTGTAGGACTGTATGATCACACTCGGCTCAGACACAAACACGAGACAGAAACACGCCTTCGGAGGAAAAGCCTGTGAATGGATCCGTCACTTCTCCTACCACCAGCCTGAATCTGAGCGTGGGTGCTACGCTCTCACCGCCTGCCGCACGTTTGTGTGCCGAGTATCTTTCATACTGCAAAGCTCTTCTCTCTGCTGGCTGGGGTAGTAGCCGTGTCGACGGAGCCTTTAACCCTGTAACCGGACCAGTCCGTCTGCATACTGGAACTGCTCGCTGTTTTCGTACTCCAACATATCCAGAGCGACCTCGCAGCTCTCCTTGACCACGCGTTCTCCGTCTCCACGGTAACGCTGCAGAACAGCGAGACACTCCTCTCGACCGATGGAGCCGAGAGCCTCTGCCGCCTCGTGTCGGACCATGGGGTTCTCCCCGGAGCGCTCCAGAGCGGCGCGCAGGGCCGGGAAGGCCGCCGGGTGCTGCATCTGCCCCAGGACGTAGCCGATTTCATGACGGAACAGAGCGCTGGAGCACTGCAGGCCTGGACACAAACACACAGACACACAGAGACACAGAGGACACAGACACACAGAGACACAGACACAATGAGACACAGAGACACAGACACACAGAGAACACAGACACACAGAGACACAGACACAATGAGACACAGAGACACAGAGGACACAGAGACACAGACACACAGAGAACACAGACACACAGACACAATGAGACACAGAGACACAGAGGACACAGAGATACAGACACACAGAGGAACAGAGAGACAGACACAGAGACACAGAGGAACAGAGACACAGACACAGAGACACAGAGAGACAGACACACAGAGACACAGAGGATACAGACACACAGAGACACAGAGGAACAGAGAGACAGAATCAGAGACACAGAGAGACAGACACACAGAGAGACAGAGACACAGACACACAGAGACACAGAAGGAACAGAGAGACAGAGGAACAGAGACACAGACACACACAGAGACAGAGGAACAGAGACACAGAGGAACAGAGACACAGACGTAGAGCAACAGAGAGACAGACACACAGAGAGACACAGACATAGAGCAACAGAGAGAGACAGAGGAACAGAGACAAGAGACACACAGGCAGACACAAAGACAGTTACAGGACAACTGTAGGCTTCACTGCATGTATGACATGTAGGACTGTCACATGACTTTATCATTCCAGACTACACCTGCTAATTAATTTGCTTTCCCATTTTTGTAACTAAAATATGATCAACAGTAGTCAGTCTCTACGTTTGCTCATTAGCGTGCCTGAATCACACTCATGTTGTTGACGTGACATCACTGTCAGGCCCTCTTGGAATGATCAGACACGAGATTCATCAGTCCAAATGTCCGTCAGTAACAGTCAGTGGATGACACCTAATGATAGCCCCACCCATATGTTGATACGAATCCCTCACGTTTTTTTTTTTTTTTTTTTTTTTTAAATCGGGAATCTAACACCTCCTCATTAGTCTCTGTTCCTCTGTGTGTCTGTGCCCTCACTTCTCGTTGTCGTCATATTCGCAACACGCAAGCTGTGATTTGCAGCATGAGATCTAGAGGTGCAACGATGAATCGATTAATCGATTAGTTGTCAACTATTAAATTAATCACCAACTATTTTGATAATCGATTAATCGTTTGAGTCATTTTTTTATTAAAAAAAATAACATTTCACTGAATCCAGCTTGTTAAATGTGAATATCTTCTAGTTTCTTCTCTACTCTGTGACAGTAAACTGGATATCTTTGAGTTTCTTCTCTCCTCTGTGACAGTAAACTGAATATCTTTGAGTTTTGGACAAAACAAGACATTTGAGGACGTTATCGTAGGTTTTGGGAAACACTGATCCACATTTTTCACCATGTTTTGACATTTTTATAGATCAAACAACTAATCGATTAACCGAGAAAATAATCGACAGATTAATCGACTATGAAAATAATCGTTAGTTGCAGCCGTAATGGGAAGTGGAAGTGACTATGCTCTTCTTCTCCATTTTTGGCAAATTTCTGTAGCAGAAACAGCGTGGAATATATAGGCCTGGAATATGAAGTAGCGCGTTGAGTCATTTACAAATGGATCCGTTTGGACGCAACTATTCTTGAAACAAATCCAGGGAAGACGGGTAAAAAAAAGATTGTTTTGGTATGTGTGGACGTAGTCTTAGTTTAAGGACAGCACCAGCTTTGTCAGACGTGTGCAAAGTAACACAGAAACATTTATTTCAGACCATGAAAAATTCCCCTCCAATAAAGCCATGAGCTGCTCAGTAACTGAAATGACTGAGCTCATTGAGATGGTGGCCCAGGATTATAATTCACAGTGTGATCATGAAATTAACTGTCAGAGAAACCTCAAACTGGCTTCAAACGGAGGGAGAGCTGAAGTTACATCGTCTGCTGCATGGATGGTGCTGTATCCTACCGTCTCCCAGTGCCAGCACCGCCTCCTCGTTGCCCAGGTTACGCAGGGCAAACATGGCACGGTAGCGTTCAAACAGTGGCAGACTTTCATCCAAAAGGATGGAGCGCAGCTCAGGCACACTCCTCCTCGGGGCGGGAGGGGCAGGGTCCACGGAGCAGTACGGGTTCTTATCGGTGCTGCCATCGTCCAGCTGTGTGTCTCCTCCAGCCTGCAGCCACTCCAGCCGCCGCACAGCCAGCTGACATGTCTCCGCCACCTGCAGAGAGAACACACATATACACACACAAGCAGGTTTTAATTGTCCGGACTACTGATGTTATTATTATTATTAGGGCTGTCAATCGATTAAAACATAAAATCTAATTAATTACATACTCTGTGATTAATTAATCGAAATTAATTGCATACATAATTAACGGTGCCTGAACTGATACTTTTTAAGAAAGTTAAAAAAAAAAAAAAAGAGAAAAAAAAGAGGGGTACTAAACAACAGTCGGCGACATTAAAGAACGGCTTGTTTGTTGCTAAGGCAATATGGTCAAAATGAAATGATTTAATAATAATGTAATAACTATAACAATACTTATTTCACTAGTAAATTGCTGTTGAACAACAAAAACAACTACCAGATGGGAAAAGGACATTTAACAATAACTTCGAATGCACCACGAGGCTGTAGTTTACCAGTTTCATTGAACGCACCGTCTGTGTTGTTTTTCCGACGGCAGCTGCAGATTGTTACATCCCGGTGTTGAATCCTCTACAGTAAAACACAGTCACACTTTACACCGTTTAGCGTTAGCTGTCAGCATTGTAACCGTGTTTAATCCAGCTACTAGCTAGCGGTAGGCTAACGTTAGCTGCTGTCGAGTATAGTGTTAACTAGCGTCACGTGCAGCGGTGTTTGTGTTGCCTGTATCGTCTGTTCCAGAGCATCAGAGAGAAGAGCAGACATAACAGTGGCTCCAGATTTCGGTAGCCAGGGTTGGCAGGAAGAAGATTTTTACAAGTAAATGTTCCAATTAATGATCCAGGCAGCACATTCTCGTCTCCCTCCTTCATTTTACAGTCCAATGGTGGTTAGAACGGCTCCGGGTCAAACATCAATATGGAATGGATTAATATGCGTTCTCATTTTCATTAAAAAAAAAATTCAAATTAAAATGATTATAGTGTGACTTTTGAGAGGGTCTTCTCAAAAAGCTTTAGTCTGTAGGATAGGATTTGTAGGACGGGACGTCCCTGCAGCACCACAATACTTCATTCAGAATGGTTTAACACATATTTTGCCTTTAACAAATATTGAGCCGCCCCTGCGAAAGAGATGGGGGACGACACGCAGCAAAGGGCCGCGGGTCGGATTCGAACCCGGGCCGCTGCAAAGGACTCAGCCTACATGGGGACAAGAGTGCACGCTCGTACTGGGTGAGCTAGAGGCCGCCCCAGAAATAATATTTTTTTTGACATTGATAATCACTTTACTCTTTTGGTACTGGCCATACAGTTTCCCTCCGTATTTAATTAAAATGGGAAGAGGTCCAGTAACTGGTCTGAAGTCTGAAGCTTTAAAACTTTTCACAGCCTACAAGTTTGTTTCCATCTTTACCCATTAAAGTTCCGACCGAGGGCACACAAAAGTTAACCCTTTTCCCTAGGACACGTTCTGAGGTCGCGGTTAAATCCAGAGCCATTCTGCGCCCACATTCAAAAGGTTTTATTGAGGGCTTTATTGGCTGACAATGCTGCCTCGCTAGTTCCAGGCTCGGTATGATGGCCTACCTCTATGACAGGATCCTGACTGTACTCTTTCAGTAGGTCCAGAACCACAGGATCACCAATCGCTCCCAGAGCCTCCCCTGCAGACACACAGACACACACAGATCAGAAGTAACCTGGTTAGTATCCTGTCAATCACTGAGGAGTAAAATGTGTTCTGTAATGAGATGTGATGGTGCGTATGGAGAGTCTGAACAATACCAAACACACATACTGAGTGTGTATCTCTTAATTTAAGGAACATTACAGTCTACTCACACACGCTGAAGGACATCAATGTGTGTTTCATGTCTGTGTGTTTAGAGTTATGACTTCCAAGAGGAGAAAGAGTATAATCTGCCTCCCGTCTCTGTCCCATTGTGGCTGTGGTGTTTCCATGATCACAGAGAAATCAGCTCAGTCACATGATAAATACTAGAAACCCGGTTATTATTTGCTCAGGCTCAGCAACAGGAAACGCTAAACACTATTTACTACCACCTAGCTGCTCATTTCTCTCTCTCAACCACACGCCATTAGTGCACGTTTACCTGCTTCGTGGCGGACCATGGGTTCCTGCTGTGTGTCTCTGAGGACTGCAGTCAAAGGGGGTATGGCCCGGGCGTCCTGCATCTGTCCCAGGCAGTAAGCCAGCTCGTGCTTCAGCAGGGCCGAGTCATCAGTGAAGGCTTTACTGATCCAGTCTACAGCTTCAGCTCCTGAGTCACAGGTTACACCAATCAGCTCGCAGCAGTCAGCCAACACAGGCTACAGCACCAATCAGCTCACACAACACAACGCATCACACACACACTCCCTGTTCTCGGTTTGGTTGATTTGACCACATGTGCGTCACATTAAATGTGTTTTCACAGAACAGAGTGTGTGTGTGTGTGTGTGTGTGTGTGTGTGTGTGTGTGTGTGTGTGTGTGTGCGTTTCAGTAATGACTGCCACAGATCCTGATACAAGCAAATAGCTGGAATTAATAGGTAAAATAATTAATAAACTTTCACTATTAATACGTCTCAGGATAAATGCTTTAGAAGCAGATGATCCTACAAATCTACATTTGAGTGACATTTTTTTTGTTTACAGGATATTCAACATTTTAACCCTGGTTTCATTAAAAGACATTTGTTCATTCAAAGATTTGACTCCTTTCTTCCCAGGGGTCGTATAAAGTAGGGGGACCCCCACAAATAATCTGAGGAGTCTGATTCGACTGCCTTCATTCTATTTCTTATTTTGAAATGCTCAGCCTGTTCATGGATGCGTGTTGGATTGTTGGACACGTGTTACTACCTCCCAGGTTCTTCAGGGTGAATAAGGCTCTGAAGCGCCGGGTCAGGTCCACTCCAGGGTCCACCAGAACCTGTCCCACCGCCATCACCTGGTCCACACTGGCCATTCTGCCACAGGGAGACACACAGATGGGTGTCTTCGGTCTGGAACAATCCTTTAAAATGTTTCAAACTGCTGAGCTGATTAGCGATGTGAAGCTGCAGACAGTCAAATGGATCAAAATATTATCTCGTTGTGCTGCTTTTCCTCGTCCTAACATACATTATTATTATTATTATTATATATATAATTATTGATAATAGGTGGGTTTTGGACTGTTGATCAGAACAATACATTTGATGACATCCCTAGGAATCACAGTTTAACTCTATTCGGAACTAGGTGGGTAAAGTGGCAGGTCTGCGTGTTTATCCAGCTGAGAGACCACAGTAGAATATGATGAAGTGAGCTTATAAACTAAGCTGACAGACAACAAACATTTGAAGGACTAACACCAATTCAAACTTACACATATTTTCTCTGAAATGTAATCAGACAAAAAGTTGCTCAGAGATAATATGAACTCATCAAACTATTGATCCAGGTCTATTGATGGGAGAGCCACACAGGCCGACTGTCATCGATCTGGGCTACCAGCCACGTTTTCAGGCTGACGTCACAGGGGTCGTGACGTCAACAACAGTGGTTACAGAACGCTGAGACACCAAATCATTTTTGCTGCACCAAGACTCAATCCATGTGTACTGTAAGCGTATGTGCAGAACCGCTAATAGAGTTTATTAATCCAGAAAACGGTAGCCCGGGTGAAGCTAACTGTTAGCTTCCGTCTCCTAACTTCCTAACCCTCCCTTACAGCTAGCTGACGTAACACACACACACACACACACACACACACACACACACGCGCGCGCGCGCGTTCTGGCTAACCTTTGGGTCCACAGGTGAGGTTAGAAACAGCTGCTGCGGGACCACGAGTGTGTTCGGTGTGTTCGGTGCCGCGGCTGCACGTATGCGTCCTGTTGCAATTTCCGCTGGCAGGACCAGGTTCCGGAATGACCTTTCAGAATAAAATACTGAACACACACAATACATTTAAAAAGTCTTAAAAGTCAAATATAATATATAATATATACAAATAAATAAGAGGACAGTGGTTTCTAAAAAAAAAAAAAAAGCTCGTTGGGCTTACGTGCAGTTTAGTGTCACAAATTATTTTCCAAAAACTGAGTGTCCCAAAGATGAGGGTCTTATTTGAGACAGGTTAAGGTTAGGGTTAAGGTTAGGGGTAGGGGTAGGGTTAGGGTAGCACAGGTGGTTTAGCAGGTTCATAATTAATTAAGGACATTGTATGGGGAATTTGGGACACTAAACTGCACGTATACCAGCTCGTTGTTGTTTATCAGCCAACATAAAATGAAATGCCTCATGTTCTAGTCATCTATTAAACAAGGAGATAGGGAAAACTACCCAGAATGCATCACAGCATCAGTTAATCTAACTATGGATGGATTTATAGACAGTATATAGAAGGATGGGTTAGAAGATGACAGACTAAAGACAATATAATGACCATTTTAAATTCTTAAAAGTGAGGGACAAGTTCTATTGTAAGCCATGTTCATCCAATAAACATGAGTTAGACAGGCAACTCTTATTTCATTTCCTCACCCCTATGTTAATACTTGTATTATTATTTTATACGCTTTAAAGCATGCATACAAAGTCCACTAACATGTGTAACTGTTAGCAGAGTATGCAGCAGTGGCGGATCTAGAAAATTTGACAAGGGGTGGCGAAAGGTCTTGGCAGGTTGGCATTGGAAGACGGAACACGGAAACCCCCAGAATGTAAATGGCTTGTGTGGCAAATAGAAGAAAAACTGTAAAACTGCATAACATAATTCTGTCATTTGTTTGACCTTTTGGTTGAGCATACTGATATAGTAATACAAATATAATAGAATGTGTCTTATTTGATCAGTTATTATGATCAAACAAAAGGTCAAACAAAAGAAACTGTAAAACATCATTAGATAATCTATTTATATACTGTATGTACATATTTACATATATAACCCTATAACATATACCACAGAATAGAAATAGAAATAGCTAAAAACTGAAAACATGTCATGCCACTCAGTGACATGACATGTTTGTGAATTGTCCTTCACATGAGGAGCGAGATCCCGCGGATCCACGCGACCACGCAGGTGAAGTGTGGCTCCCCGTGTGAAAAGCCCTTTATTTACACAATGGGGAAATTATCACCATTGAAGCAGCGAGGGATAGGGATAGCTTCATATTTCGCTTCCTTTACAACAACTTTTAACATGTGCAAGATAAACATGAGCAGGGGCTAAACGGCTTTTCAAATCCATAAAAAGTATTGGACAGTTTGAATAAAAGTAAAAAAAAAAAAATTGATTGTGGTAAATGCACATCTTAAATAATAGGTAGCTGCTGAGCGCACATGGTTATTGGAGTTAGAGAAAATGGCGTCCCAACTGGCGCATACTTGTGTGTACTGCTCTTGTGCAAAGACATCCATCTTTTTCCTTTCCATATTTCTTACAGTGTTCTTTCTTTGACATATTTTAGGAATCATCAGAAATCATTACATTCATACTGTATATTCAAACATAAACAAACTGGTATACGATAGCAACAATAGAATCAAAGATAGAATGGAATAGAATCAATAACCATTTGGATCGAAAACATAAGAATACATGTTGTTGTTGTTGTCATAACGACACACATATGAATACTGGGACTTAACTTTAGTTCTGACACAAATTCACTCAGACAGCAGTTTGTATCAGAGAGTCATTTGACTGTGACAATCCAAAGGTGCAGATTGCAACGAGAGAAAAGACACTGGTCCAGCAGAATACGAAGTTGGAAAACATGGAATTCCACTCCAGAGAGATTGAACCGCAAATTAATTTCTATCTCAGTTCACTTGAAGAACAAGTACGGTGTGAACTGAAGGACAGCGAGGCGAGGCTCACCCAATATGAATCTGAGGGAAGAGTTCAGCTGATCATCCGAGAGGACTTGCTGGCCAATGTCCTCGATCAGCTCCAACAACAGAGAGAGGGCAGCACTTTGAGCCATGACAAAAAGCTGATGCAGAGGGAGATGTGTGACTTGAAAGTTCAGCTGGCTGAACGTGTCCACTCCCCACCCGGGGAAACAGAGTATCTGAAATCCCAGCTGGGAAAAATCAGCAACAGGCTGCGAAAAGCCCAAAAAGATCTCGACCTGCAGTACTTCATCACTGAAGACCTGAAAGTCGAATTGGAGCAGATGAAGAGAGAGAAAGAGGCCCTTAAAAATAATGTGGAGACTCATAAGATGGAGCTTCGTAAAGAGAGACAGATGCTCACGGTAGGTAAGACCACCAACGTGATGTTGGAGAGCTATCTGGAGACTGAGAGGGCTCAAGCTCAGGAGCTAAAGGATAAATTGAGCAAGATGGAGGAAGCTCTCCGAAAACAGGCAGAGGAGGCAAAGGAGATACTGGAAAGATCCCAGGCTTCCCATAGAGCCCAGCTGGATGAGGCTCTGGCTGAACGTGTCCACTCCCCACCCAGGGAAACAGAGTATCTGAAATCCCAGCTGGGAAAATTCAGCAACAGGCTGCGAAAAGCCCAGAAAGATCTCGACCTGCAGTACTTCATCACTGAAGACCTGAAAGTCGAATTGGAGCAGATGAAGGGAGAGAAAGAGGCCCTTAAAAACAATGTGGAGACTCAGAAAATTGAGCTTTGTAAGGAAAGACAGATGCTCGCAGTAGCTAAGACCAACGTGGAGTTAGAGTTGGAGAGCTATCTGGAGATTGAGAGGGCTCAAGCTCAGGAGCTAAATGATAAATTGAGCCAGATGGAGGAAGTTCTCCAAAAACAGGACAAGGAGGCAAAGGAGATACTGGAAAGATCCCAGGCTTCCCATAGAGCCCAGCTGGATGATGCTCTGGCTGAACGTGTCCACTCCCCATCCAGGGAAACAGAGTATCTGAAATCCCAGCTGGGAAAAATCAGCAACAGACTGCGAAAAGCCCAAAAAGATCTCGACCTGCAGTACTTCATCACTGAAGACCTGAAAGTCGAATGGGAGCAGATGAAGGGAGAGAAGGAGGCCCTTAAAAATAATGTGGAGACTCAGAAGATCGAGCTTCGTAAAGAGAGACAGATGCTCGCGGTAGGTAAGACCACCAACGTGATGTTGGAGAGCTATCTGGAGACTGAGAGGGCTCTAGCTCAGGAGCTAAATGATAAATTGAGCAAGATGGAGGAAGCTCTCCTAAAACAGGACGAGGAGGCAAAGGAGATACTGGAAAGATCCCAGGCTTCCCATAGAGCCCAACTGGAGTTGCAGGACAAAAGCAACAAAAACTTCATGGTTGCTCTTGAGAAAAAGTGTGAACATCAGCTAGGGAGTGAGCGTGTCCTTTGGCAGCAGGAGAAAACCTCCCTGCTCGAGGAGAGCGAGAAATTAAGAGCCTCCTATGTGGATCAGAATGAGGAGCACAGCTTTGTGAGTGACTGCCTCCTGGCTGCTCTGAAGAAGGCTGAGCAGCAGCTGGAGGGTCATCTCAACCAGTGGAAGGAGGACAAGGCATCCCTCCTTCTGGCCACAGAACGGCTGAAGCTGACTCAGCAGGAAAAAGAGCAGGAGTGGGAGAAGACCGAGAGCACCATGAGGTCCCAGCTGGTAGATCTTCAGAGCCAGATAATGACAAAGCCAAAGAAGAAGAAGTGGTACAAAAAGCTTCTTTGTGGCTGAGGAAAAGAAATGCATTTGTACTTGTATAGTGTCTGTCTGTCTGTCTGTCTGTGTGTGGGTGGGTCTGTCTGTCGGTGTGTCTGTCTGTCTGTGTGTGGGTGGGTCTGTCTGTCGGTGTGTCTGTCTGTCTGTGTGTGGGTGGGTCTGACTGTCGGTGTGTCTGTCTGTCGGTGGGTCTGTCTGTCTGTGTGTGGGTGGGTCTGTCTGTCAGTGTGTCTGTCTGTCTGTGTGGTTCTGTCTGTCGGTGTGTCTGTGTGTAAGTCTGTCTGTGTGTGTGTGTGTGTGTGTGTGTGTGTGTGTGTGTGTGTGTGTGTATGGGCCTGTGTGTGTGTGTGTGTGTGTGTGTGTGTGTGTGTGTGTCTGTGTGTGTGTGTGTGTGTGTGTGTGTGTGTGTGTGTGTGTGAGCGAGTGTGTATATGTGTGTGTGTGTGTGTGTGTGTGTGTGTGTGTGTGCTTGTTTGCACACAGGGCGTGTGATGCATCAGTGCAGTAGTGTTAGTAGTAGTGCTTGTAGTTAGTGCATGCTGCTTCTGCTTGCCACTCTCTGCTATCAGCTACTGCCACCGGATAGCCCTTTGTTTTCAGGGGCGAAAAGAGGAGCCTCCTCAGCCGGTACATAGCCTCTCCACTGCCAAGATCTTGTACACGCCTCCCCGTGGCACACATGGTAACTGGTCCCTAGTGGTTCCAGGCTAAGTTGTACAGGATCTCGGAGCAGCAGTGGGCCCCAGAGACGTGGCATGCAGGCCCATCGGTGAGTGGAAATGCCCTGATGCCCGTCAACCGCTGTCCCAGTTATGGGTAAATAGCCCCAGCTATGGGTAAATAGTGAAGACCCCAACGGCGGCGCAGGCGGAAGATGGTGGTGTGAGAACCACCACAACGGCTGGGAAGGCGGAAGAAGGCAACCCCACAGCCACGTGGGTTAACTCGGGAGGGTACAGTGGCGAGGGGAGCAAACCCCGAAGACAAACCTGCACCTGGGGACAGGCACAGGCGGAGTCCAACTGACCGGACCACCGGCAGCCCCCTGCAACTCCTGCCAGACGAAGGTCGTCATGGGTTCCCTCATGCCACTGGAGGTCCATCTGGTAGGAGTGAAGATGGTGGGAATAAGGTCTGCGCACCCACACCTGCACCTTAATCCTCACCTATCCCCCCCCCCCCCCAAAAAAAAAGTCCTGTGGCGATGTCAGAAAACTGAAACTAGTCCTCACAACTATTTAATAACTACTGCATACACACAAACATTAGCTACACAAATAATCTTTTAAAATATATGCATAAAAATAATGTCTGGTGTGACGGCCCTGGGCCTGTCGTACATGTGTACTGTGGTTTGTCTTGTTAACTTGCAGGTGTATCGGAGGAGATGATGAGATGACTGTGATCACCTGGCCGGTCCTCCCAGACTATTTAACCCCTCCCGCCCCGAGACCAGGCGGCCACATTCTCCCGACTGCACACCGACATGTTTTCTCTCTGTTTGAGTTTTCTCTTTGTTAACTACTGACAACATGCACCTCACATTCTCCATTGCATCCATACACCTTCATTCATCACTGATACTGACAATCACACCTCATCGTTCTCTTGTTTGCATCATTATTTAATAAATGTCATATTATTATTGTTACGTTGCTGTGCATCTCCCTCTTTTGTTGTGGCCTGTGAGCCGGTCGTAACAAGTTGGGGGCTCGTTTGCCGTGAGTATAAAACCAGGACCTTGTTTGTGGTTTTCTTTAATTAATCCAAGTTAGTTGCTGTTGAGGCAATTTGGTTTAGTTGAGCTAGTCTATTGTTGTTTAAATGTTAAGTTGCACTACAGTCATGTGTTTGATGTATAAATCAGGGGACAAACGTTCATTTGCATCCTAAACCCCCAAAATATAGTTTATAGTTATATAAGTTGGCTCAAATTATTTTATATGTTAAATGTAATATACTAAATATAGGTTTTTGCCTGGAGGTACATGTTGGTCATCCAAAGAAAATAATTCAATTAACAACACAGGAGCATTTCTTTCAGGGACAGGTTTACTACGAGTCTCATGTAGCTTTAGACTTTAAGACCAAACAGGTTTATTTAGTGTCACAGAGCCTTTCAATCACAGCTGCAATTCAAAGTTTTATGAAGAAGAAATACTTTAGAGTATACACTGGTTATTGTCAAATCAGCTACAAACTTGAATTATTTGGTAAATATCAATTATGAGTTTACTTTTTAGTTTTGGGAATAATCAATATATCCTATGATACATGTAGTTTTGGTTTAAAGGTGCTGTAGGTAGGATTGGGAGCCAAAAAATTTGAACATCAACAACTTCACAGTCCCTCCCCCCTTTCAGCTAAATCCAAAAACCTTCCCCTAAGCCCCTTCCCCCACAAGGGAGAATGAATGCGTGTGCATGAGCAGTGATTGACATGCAGTTAGACACCCCCCCTGGCCATGATTGGTGCATCTGAACTACAGGCTGTAGGTGGTGCCAGAGTAGCCAGATTTGTTTTAAATGACCTGCTTCATGTAGTTATACTTGAACATAGGGTCAGTTTCAGAAAATATGAGAGAAAGTTAGTTTTATAAGTCTTACCTACTGCACATTTAATGATATGCCTGAGAGTGAACCAAAACAGTAAAGTTGTAGGCTACGAAACATAAGAAATGACCTGGAAGTTGCTAAAAACGCTTCTTAGAACTGAACAACTTTTGTTTGTCACTACGAGCAACCCCTTTTTCATTATACCTAGTCATTTTTTCCATAGTTAATAATACTAAATATTGATCAGTGCAGCTTTAAGGATTTATTTGATTTGAGAAACACATTGGCCAGAGTGACTAACTGACAGCCTCATCTATAGCCTAAATCTATACATCTACTGTATCTAAACAGGAAGAGAGTGGTGCAATAAAATGGGCATAAACACAAATAAGTTGTCTTTGAATCCTAAATCACAGTGCCCCATAAATCTACATTTTTATGAAAGTACCACTTACATGAGAAATTAAGGATTTTAATCAACTCCATCTCATCCCTTCAGACACAAATTAACCACAAAGTACATTTCATGTAGGACATGAGCTCTGGGATTCAGACTAAAGTTAAATTAAAAAGAAAACCAAAAGAGAAATGTCTTATAGCTACAGTATTAAAGCCTTTTATTTGAACCAGACAATTAGAAGACACATACTTTTACACAAAGTACAGCTGATAGTTAAATGCCTTACATACATCACAGTATATTACTTTGCAAAAGTCAAGATGTGAAAAGCTCTGGTTGTGCTTGTATTACATTACACTGTAGGGCCCTGTAGCTAATAAGTAGCCTAGCCTGACAAACATAACATCAGAAGAGATTTATTACATGCAACAGTTATGTTTAGACTAGCCTTCAAAGATTTGATTTTTGGCTAACGTAATAGACACACTGTTGTTGATGCTGACTCGCCTTTAGCATACATTACATTCATTACAAATTTAACTTTACATTAAACGTGTTTAAACTTCACCTGGGGAAACTGACTTCACCTTCAGAGGCGCGGGGGCAGCTCAAGGCCTTTTTGCAGTCGCCATAGCCAAGCTGGCGCGCGCCAATGTGACGTCAAAACGACGTAGATCTCGCTGGCACGGCAGGATTTTGAGTGCCCAACTAGCGGCACGCAACAAAGCGGAAACAGGAAGCACGAACGAGCTCGAAGGCAGCCGGATGCCAGGACTCTCAGGGCGTTTTCACCTGAAAGTCCGAACCAAGGTCCAGACCAAGGTTCATGTTTTTGTTACATTGTATACATTTGATCCGGTTAGTTTTGGTTTCACACTGCAGTTATGCAAGCGCACTAAAGATCTATATGTGACAAAACTACATCCTGCCGTCATCACATACGTGAGCTGCGTCTCCAGATACTTATAATTGATTGGTTTGTAGACGGGCTTCCCAGTCCTCTCGTATCCTCTCTCTGTGTCAGAGTTTTTTCAACTGACTGCTTTCTGGAGCATTTATTCAGACAAAATGGAAACGGAAACCTACACTGTACATTTACTACCATCTAACAGGTAAACAGCTGATGTATTCTCTGTTCTGATAGCCGACAGCTGTCTGCCCTGAGCGCATTCACCGTCACTCTCTCTCACGTAGGCTACAGGCTAAGCACCGAGCTATTCCTTAAAGGAGCTACCCCGGTCTTGTAACACAAGGAGAACCTGCCAGAGCTTCTTGTATTTGACCATGCAGCTGATGAATCTGTCTTCGACAAAGGTCAGTTTAAAAGATTTTCGTCAGCTTTTGAGAGGCGGCGAGCCGAGCTGGCCGCTCTTCATTTGCATAAAGTTAGTTGGATTCAACTTTATGCAAATGAGGAGCGGGCAACTCAATGCCCCACTTTTCCAAAGTCCCTGCAACGCTACCAGAATGCATTGCACGGCTGCTCCCATAGAAATAAATGGGAAAAGTGGAAATGAGGCTGACAATGGACACCTACTATAACTATCTCCGGTACAGTAGGCGTTCTGCCAACGTGCAACTGGTCAGAATAAGACTTTTTCTTCCGGTTGAACTATGTCAAAATTATAACAGAAAACTACACTAAATTTTTTTTAATTGAACAACGTTATGTTTCATTCACACACTCTTGTCACAGCCTAGGAAAGCATAGTGCTCTAGCCAGATGTCTGACAACTTGTTCGGCTCATTACATGTAACAAGTGCCGGGTGGAATTAGCAAGCTAGCTAACAAACGTTAACGTTAGCCAGCGGCCGCAGAGGGGGCTGTTAGGTCCCTCCACTTCTTTGCTGAGACATCTCGTTGACAGCCCCGGAGATGGACAATTTGTTGAGCCATCTCCCGGTGTCCGCTGCTGCCTCGGCAGGGAGTGAAAGAGACGGACGTAATGCTCTGTTTTGTTGTATCATAGCAACTGTTTCCACAGCGCTGATGATAATAAGTGCCCATAATGGGAATGGGGCAGACATAACCTACGGAGCATGTATGCATACCCCGGTTACTAAAGGAATTATCTAGCTCTGTTAACCAGGGTATGAGAACTCCGATTTTAAACCCTGATAAGGTTATTATAGGGTTATTTGCCTCAACCTGAATATAATTGTTTTTTTTAAGCACTGAGGGTGGTAGTTACAGTAGATAGTGGTGGGTGACCCCCAGTTTGGAGAAGCAGGCAGGAGTACCGACACTGAAGCTAAGCAATGTCCTGCTGTGGACGGGGGCAGCAGTTGTGTTACCTAATCTTAACCCTGCACTGACTATAGAAGTACCTCATATGAACACACTTCTAAACATCTGACAGAGATGGAGTTGGTGAGGCTAGTCTCGGATAGCCAGACCTTCCTCCACAGAGCTGCGGCGGAAGATCTGGAGCAATCCCGACTATGGTGAGGCTGACAGGAAAGAGGAGGATCAAACTGATCACTTTCTTCCCCAAAATACAGTGGACACTTTACTCATCTATCTCATGCATATCACTGTAAAATCTACATAAGTAGATCTTACTTAAATCGATTGCCCTAAAAAAGTTAAGTAAATATAACTGGTAGGCTAGTCTTATACTTATGTTTACTTTATAACTTCTTTTTAAGTTTACTTAAAGTTTAGTTGTAGCCTACTTTGTGATGTTGTTCCAACTTTAAAAAATAGCAAGAGAAATTAGGTTGTTCTTTCTAAGTTTGGTGTGTTAGATCAGACACTGTATGCAGACTGGATTCAACATGTATATTTAATAACTTAAATAACACAAATTACAAGCACAAAATATGCTAAATATAGGCTACATAAATTATTACCCATGGTATGTTGTATATGATAGGCTGATTCTGCATTCGACAGTTTTTTTTCTTTGGTTTAAGTAAAGAGTATGAGAGGAGTATTTTGACACTGAATAGCAGATAATGTGCACATATCCATTTAAAAGCAGTTCTGGCTCGGGGATAATTAGGCTTTTATTGTGAATATTTCTGAGCGGAAGTGTTTTTCTTGCTGGCGGATCTGTGACTTGACTGTGGTCCTCTGGAGCAGCAGCAGCAGCAGCGGAACTGTTAGGATGAGAGGAGCCAGTGCTGGATCTAACTGATCCGTTCCCCCGGTGTACCCTCGGTGCTGCACACTCTACCGTCCGGCCCGCCACGGCACCGCCCGGCCCGCCGTTGTTCGACGCTCCGCGCCGCCGCTTGATCCCCTCGATTCTGTTTGTGTCGGAGCCTGTGCTGGAGGATGCGACGGGCCCGCGGTGCTCTGCGCACTGTGAAAACATCGATCACCTGGAGCGTCAACAACCAGAATCGATCGGACTAATCGGATCATATATACGCTAGTATCATTTATATTATTATTATTATTATTATTATTATTATTATTATTATTATTATTAGCCTATTATTATATAAGTCAGAGGGAATAAGGCGTCGTCCAGGCAGCGTCGGTGTTGGACACCCATCCATCCTCTCTCTGCCAGGTATGAAACAACAATAGGAGTCCTGATGTGTTAGACAGAAACATCTGGAAGGCTGTGCTCGGCTCTACACTGTTTGCATGTTCAAAGCTGATGGGAGCACATATTATGGTCTGTGTTGGGCTGTGTTGGGCTGTGTTGGACACATGGCTCCATCACTGCTCTGTCCATCACAGCTCCACCTCCACCTCTACCTGCACGGCTGCATGGCTGCACCCACTACACCACCCCAGCTCTCAACATCTGGAAACACTGAATACATATAAAATATAAAGAGAGTCACTTATTATAGTTAATAATATAATAATTGACATCATGAACAGAGTTAATATTCTGATAGACATGGAAACTACATATACACTCAATGGCCACTTTATTAGGTACACCAGTAACATCTATTGCAACTCAACCCTACAGCTCTGCCATAAATTCTTCCATTACCAAGTTTATAACGTTGAGTTTTGAACATTGTTAGAGAGGTGTAAGTTCAGTCAGAAGCATATTATTGAATGGAGGTGTTGTGCTGGATTACACAGCTATGATCTCAAACATCATGCAACATGAATAACTGTTGGGTTGCATTTAGTCTATATCCTTCTCGTCCACTTCCGGGATTGCTCCGGTGCTGCAGGAAATTCGGCCGGATGCATGTATTTTCCGTTTCCTTCCGCTTTCTTTGTGTTGGAATTTTAAATTCGGTGGATTTATGAGGATTATGGTTAACGTTTTCTCTCGCACGACTATTTTGCAGCGGCTGGGCTCTGTGCGGAGCTTAGCGCCGCCCATGACAATTCTGATTGGTTTAAAGAAATGCCATTAAACCAGAGTACGTTTTCCTCCCATCCCCGAATGCTACGTGAAGTAGCCAGACCCTCCTTCAGCGTGCTTTGGAGGAGGGTCTGGCAAAGCGAGACTAGGTTGCATATTAGACTGTACAAGTGTCCCTAATAAAGTGGCCACGAAGTGTATTTAACACACAGATAAACAACAATCAGAATAGGAACAATAAAATGAAAACAAATAAAGATATAATCAAATAAGAAAGTTATTCATTGTGCCCGTGCTTCTAATACATGTTTTGTGTTTTCTCTCATATTTCCATATATGTTTTCACTCCAGACCTTTCCTCTGCTGCTCCTGTTAGCATCCACTGCTGCACTTTCAGCTACAGGAGAAACAAAGAAAAGCCTTGATGATGGATCCTTATATGGCATGGATGGTTACTATGGTGACAGTGATTCACCAGCTGACATGAATATATCCAAAAGAGCTTTAATCTGTGGCGGTGTCCTCAGTGTTCCTCTATAAAGACATAATCCCTTGGAGCTGCTGTGACAGCACGCTTTCACAGTCACTGAGCTATTCTCTGCACCTTGATGCTTAAAGCACACTGCTTTTCTCACCTCACAGAGGGAGACATTTGGGAAATACATGCCATGCTGACATTTGGACAAAGTCAACAGTCCCAGCACTTACCTGACACCTACACCTGGCATGAACAGATCCAAGGTTCAGTAGCTACATGTCCAGTCAATCAGATTTCTCTTCTCCTGCAAATATTTGATCGATTTCCACATGACTTCTCCATGTGATATGTCTGTGTGAACTTACAGTAGGTTGGAGGTTATCTGTGGGATAACCTTCAATGGGAAGGTTGGTGGTGACACTGCACCCAGAGTTAGTCCTGATGCTGCGCCGCTGGTGTGTGAATGTTTATCTGATGAGCAGGTTACGCCTTGTATGGCAGCCTAACCAGTGTGTGAATGGTTCCTGTACTGTGTGAAAGATCTTTGAGTAGTCTTTAAGACCAGAAAAGCGCTTGCAGTCCATTTACTTACTTTAGTCCAAATGTGGCTGCATTTCATTTTAGTTTCCATGTGGACATGAACATATGGGTGAGATTTTGAATCTGTATTAACCTAGACATAATTGTGCACACTGTAAAGATAAATGGTCTAAAACGTATGTGCAGAAAAGCCACTGAATGCAAACAGAAAGCATGTTTTCCAGTAATTGAAACAAACAATGAATGGCACACGGTTGCTTCACCTTACCTCTAGAGCGATGTATCCAGTCAGATAGTGTTGAGCAGCCTGTAGTTCCACTGAAACACTACAGCAACAGTGTGTGGCTGACACTGTGTGGGAGGCCAATCACCATATGTGAGAGATTTAAACATCTGATAATGATATATTGTCAGGAACTCATGATATTACAGAAACACATAACTAAACATCTTTGATAAGACAGACACAGACGCACATGTGCGCACACACACACACACACACACACACACACACACACACACACACACACACACACACACACACACACACACACACACACACACACACACACTTATATCCTGTAGCAGTTGTTAACTTTTGGTTTGTTGCATGTTTTTGACTGTTGATTCAGAACTCTTTAAGTTTGTGTCCATAAAAAAAAGAAAAAGAAAACTTGTGACCAAGATATGTAGGTTTTAGATCATTTCACATTGAACAATACATGTGTCAGGTTTCTGTTTCTCTACGACCTCAAACATATTAACATTTCTTGTTTCTTCTTCTTTATCAGCTGACATGATAGTGACAGTCCGAACATATTTGTGATAAGCTAAGATCAGCTATCAGCCAAGATAAAACAGGAGCTCCTCAACACAGAGGAGGGACAAACTTATAAAAGTTGATACTGCCGCCTTCTGAACCATTTCTCTCTGTGTGCTCTCTCTTTATACTCTCTCCGTGATTATGAGGCGTCCTCCTCTGATGAAAATGTGACTATTTGGGTTGGGTTGCGTTGATGAGTACTGTCTGAGCCGTGTGTTCTCTCGTCCTCCTCGTCCTCAGCCCTGTGTGTTGGTGTGATGGCTGTGTCCCCGGTGCTTCCTCTGTCCCTGCTTCTCCTGTCCCTCCACACTCCCAGCACAGCGTCTCCGTCCTGCCCTGTGAGCTGTCGCTGCTACAGCCTCACTGTGGAGTGCGGTTCCACTGGCCTTAAGGACATCCCTAAACACGTCCCTCCGTCCACACAGGTACGCCCATTACACGTTCCTACTCACACAGGTACGTCCATTAAAACGTCCCTTCGTCCACGCAGGTACGCCCATTACACGTCCCTTCGTCCACACAGGTACACCCATTACACGTCCCTTGGTCCACACAGGTACGCCCATTACACGTTCCTACTCACACAGGTACGTCCATTAAAACGTCCCTTTGTCCACACAGGTACGCCCATTACACGTCCCTTCGTCCACACAGGTACACCCATTACACGTCCCTTGGTCCACACAGGTACGCCCATTACACGTCCACACAGGTACGCCCATTACACGTCCACACAGGTACGCCAATTACACGTCCACACAGGTACGTCCATTACACGTCCCTCCGTCCACACAGGTACGTCCATTACACGTCCACACAGGTACGTCCATTAGATCTCCACACAGGTACGCCCATTACACGTCCACACAGGTACGCCCATTACACGTCCGTCCATCCACACAGGTACGTCCATTACACGTCCCTCCGTCCACACAGGTACGTCCATTACACGTCCCTCGGTCCACACAGGTACGTCCATTACACGTCCCTCCGTCCACACAGGTACGTCCATTACACGTCCCTCCGTCCACACAGGTATGTCCATTACACGTCCCTCCGTCCACACAGGTACGTCCATTACACGTCCACACAGGTACGTCCATTAGATCTCCACACAGGTACGCCCATTACACGTCCACACAGGTACGCCCATTACACGTCCGTCCATCCACACAGGTACGTCCATTACACGTCCCTCCGTCCACACAGGTACGTCCATTACACGTCCCTCGGTCCACACAGGTACGTCCATTACACGTCCCTCCGTCCACACAGGTACGTCCATTACACGTCCCTCCGTCCACACAGGTATGTCCATTACACGTCCCTCCGTCCACACAGGTACGTCCATTACACGTCCACACAGGTACGTCCATTACACGTCCCTCCGTCCACACAGGTATGTCCATTACACGTCCCTCCGTCCACACAGGTACATCAATTGACAGACATCAGAATGAAAGAACCAAAGATAAACAGTTCACCACCAAGTCAGACTTCTTTGAAACATTCACCGGTGCCGACCAACACTCTGCCTTTGTCCGTCTTCATCGTGTCTTCTCTCTCTGTCCAGACCGTCTTCCTCCAGGACAATGTGATTGGTCAGATCCGTCGACATGACTTCACTCTGCTGAGGCACCTGCACTACCTGTACCTGCAGGTAACACACACACACACACACGCACACACACAAGATTTTTATTGGAATTCAAACTGTAACTGTAACCACTGTCGTTTAGCAATCGCAAAAACTGTAACACATGGGGTTTACAAATGTTCTGTTTGAGCTTCTACTGTATCAAGCATTTCCTCATTCATTGGAATCTTAACATCGCTCAATCGCTTGTCTAGTCTCGAACAAAATAAAAAACTAACAACACAGAAAAACAAAAAGATATACAGCAGTCTTTCTAGTCTGAGTGCACCAGCAACTCCATGTTTAGATCGACTAACTGTGGATGAAAAATTAATTTGGACCAAGATGGAACCCAGTCAGATGTCTGTTCCCGCAGGAATGGAACAAAACTGAAGAAACGGTAGCCTACCAAAGCAGTAAAGTTACAGGTTTTAATGAAACCGATCAGCAGTATCATCAGCAACAGCATTTAGCCTGCTGTGTTCCCTTTGTCTCCAGAACAACAGCATATCAGCAGTGGAACCGGGCTCCTTCCAGAACCAGGGCCAGCTGTTGGAGCTGGCTCTGAATGGGAACCGGGTCCACCTGGTGACAGCTGACATGTTCCAGGGACTCGAACATCTCCGCATTCTTTACCTGGCAGGAAATGACATCACCCGTTTGCTGGACTACACTTTCCGTGGCTTACAGGTAAGAGCACATGTATGTCCATTCCATTTCACTTTCACACATTTCAACAATAAACTCAATATAGAGCTATGCTCAGCACAGCAGATCTTCCTTCCTGTATGAGGCTCCATCAGTGATATGTAGTGTTCCATCTGTTAGCCTCTGCTAACCCTGCTAACCATGCTAACCATGTGCAGCGCCTGCAGGAGCTCCATTTGCAGCACAACAGTATAGAGATGTTAGCAGACCAGGCTCTCGTTGGTTTGACTTCTCTGGCTCTGCTGGACCTGAGCAGCAATAATCTTCACACCATTGGCCCTGCGTCTCTGCGCCCTCTGGTCAGCCTGCAGGTGCTGCGCATCACAGGTGAGACTGGACTACATGTTGCCTGGTTTGTCTTTCTACTTTTCTTAAAACTGCTGTTTTTGGATTAAGTGTCCTACCAATTTAAGGGTTAAGTTAAAGCAATGTGGTTGAAGTAGACTGAACCAGGCAGGCAGACCCCTCTCCACTCAACAACGGTTATTTTTTTTTTCTAAATTAATTTGATTGAATCCTTTATATTTCACATTCTTCCTGCAGTTATTCCTTATGCAGTCATAATATATACTTATACTCATACTCTCTTTTTATGGTTACTCCCAAAGCCTTAAGGTAAAATTTCCTGGTTTTCCATAGGTCAGTCCAAAACCATTCATAACCCTCCTGTCAAATACATATACATTCCTTATGATCATCTTATGTACTCATCACAAAACAAACACTGTCTTTCAGTACTCTGAAAAGTCTTCTTCCAGTGACTGGGACATGGACTGGCTCAGCGTCGAGGCCTCCTGTCTGACTTCCTGTCCTCTCTCTGACAGACAACCCGTGGCGCTGTGACTGTGCTCTGCACTGGCTGCGGAGCTGGATCGATGAGGAGGGCCAGCGGCTGCTCAGCTCTGCAGAACGTCGCCTGGTCTGCACCGAGCCACCGCGCCTCTCCCACCTCAGCCTGGTGGAGGTCCCCCTCAATAGCCTGGTGTGTATCCCTCCACTGGTGCAGCTGGAGCCCAGGAGGCTCGCTGTGCGCCTGGGAGAGAGCCTCAGGGTGTCCTGCCATGCCTCGGGCTACCCTCGGCCACAGGTAGGGATACGTAGAGTCAATAAGGAGAACTTCCAGCAGTTTCCACAACACTGGTTCAGCCTCCAAAATAGTCCAGCAGCAGTTTGCATGTCATCGCCTGAAGAATACTCCCTCGCTCAGGATGCGATGGGTGCAAAAGAACTCTCATTTCAGAAATCCTGAACTTAGGGGTGCTGTTGAAGCTTCATGCTTATATTGCACGGATTTCTGAATATGAAAGAACTTGCATCAGTATCATCCAAACATTTTTTTTTTTTTTGGGCTTTTCCGCCTTCAATTGATAGGACAGCTAGGTGAGAAAGGGGGGGAAGACATGGAGGAAATCGTCTCAGGTCGGACTTTAACCCTGGACCTCTGTGTCAAGGCACAAGCCTCTCAGTATATGTGCGCCTGCTCTACCCACTGACCAACCCGGCCACACCATCCAAACTTTTGACTGAGCATTTTGACTTTCCAACAAGAGATGTTCATACACACAATCAGGCCTAAAGCATAGGTCCACAACTGTTTGAGTCAGTCTTAAAACAAAAGTCTGATGCCCTTATGAACATGGAAACCCTTTTTGGTTGATGTTACCATTTCTTCTGTTCACACTAATTCCAAAGTCATTGTTCTGTTCAGAAATATACTTCAAAGTAGGGGTGTGCAAAAATTTGTATTCGCGTTCGTATTGCGATTCAAGCTCTACCGATTCATAGAATTCCAAAAATGTATTCTTTTTTTTTTTTTAAATTGTATGTCTACTGCAATCACATGGGAAAAGTAACTACATTGACATACTGTGAATTTTTTTTTTAATCGAGAATCGTTTTCGAATCGAAAATCGATTTTGAATCGAATCTTGAGCCTAAAAATCGATATTGAAAAATCGAATCGTGACATTTTCTGAATCGTGCACCCCTACTTCAAAGCTTATCTGAAGTGTTTCCATCCCTCTGCTGTAGCTCAGCAAGGAAAGACAAAAAGAGACAATCATCAGGAACTGTGAGAGAGCTCCCCTTGATTTGATTGACTTAGACTACTGAGTCTTAACATAAACTTTGAATACATTTTTACACAGAACAAGGACTGTGAATTTTGTCTCAGTGTAAGTGCATATGAAGGATTATTAATAGTCAGTATGGACAGAAGGAATGATTATAATAGTAAGCAACACTGTTTCAATGTTCATATGGCCACTGACAGAACCTGTCCATCAAGAGCGTCCTGACCCTGATGCCCAGGCGGCCCGTACAGTAATCTGTCTATACAATCAGCCTATACTGTGTAAAGTGTTTAATTTCCTTTTGATGATCTTATCCATTTTAATTTGAGAAAAAAACATTTTAGTTTTCATTTCATTTTTTTGTATATCTCAAACAATCAACAATGTTGCAAAAAAAAATAATTCTATGCAAACAATCAGAATGTACCAAAGACAAAAAACAAAATAATAAAAAAAAAGTTCAAGAAGGAGCACGCAGAAGCAAATAGCTTATTAGGTCCTGCCCCTACTTCACAATATCATATTACAGAATTACAAAACAAATATATATGCAAATACAGCATACAATCTTTCAGGTCTTACAATAACTTACAATACAACAATATACAACAATACCTTTACATTACAATTCCATTCCTATGTTTCGGTCTATTCTTTTCTGTATTGGTCAAGTATTGATTTCTTTAATGTATTTTTGAACTTACTGATATTATGGCTCTGTTTGATGTCATTGTTCATTCCATTCCACAAACTGAAACACACATACTTTTAACAGCAGTTCGCACAAGAGGTTGTTTGAACATACAATGTCCTTTTAGATGATATCCCCCGTCTCTTTCATTAAACATTGCGCGTATGTTACATGGTAAATTATTTTCTTTAACTTTAACATAAATTGTGCCGTTTTGAACGTAACAATGTCCATAAATTTCAGCAAATGTGAATTCAAAAACAGATGATGAAAGTAGATTCAACAGTAAAACCATGATGGTATGTTTAATCAGGTTGGTAGCAGATGTCATGTCATGTCTACCTTTGGATTCTTTATGTGATGAGAAGCAAGACAGCTGATCATGAAACTCTGAATGCTCTTCCAGGTGACGTGGAGAAAGGCGTCCCAGGGGAAGGTGGTGCTCTCTCCCAGAGGCCTGGTGCAGGAGCTGGGTGCTGGAGGAGGGGCAGTGGGGGTGGCAGAGGAGCCGTCCGAGGAAGGCCGTGTCAGTCTGCAGAAGGCTGCGGGCGAGCGCTTCGACCCCGACACCGGCAGCGGCATGCTGTTCCTCAGCAACGTGACTGTGGCTCACGCAGGTTTCTACGAGTGTGAAGCCTGGAACGCGGGCGGTGTGGCCAGAGTGACCTTTCAGCTCGCCATCAACTCTTCCACTTCCTCTTCCTCCTCTTCCTCCTCCATCTGGGCCACGTGGTCCCAGGTGTCGTCTCCGTACTCGCCGGCCTGGCCCCGGCTAAGGAGCCACGGCCCCGCTGTGGGCTCCGATGTGAGCCGCGAGCCGCTCTACGCTCTGGGTAGCATGGCCTTCAGCGCTCTGGGAGCAGCCACGCAGACGGCCATCGCTGTGGGCATCTCGCTGCTCGCCCTGACCGCTCTGCTGCTGCTCGCCATGATCTACAGCCGCCAGCAGCAGCCAGACAAGGACGCTGATGGAGCCGAGAAGGTGTGTGTCAGTCTGGACTAGAGTAAATGGTGTAAACAGTGTTTTATTTTCCAACCTGGTAAACGAGAGGAACTGCTTGAGTAGATTTATTTTTGGAGGAACGCAGAATGTGATACACGACATATTGTTTTCTGACACACTACACAGATGAAAGCAGGTTAGGCAAGTTAAAACTCTAAACCTTTCCTTTGGAACTGATGTATTAATTATTATCTGATAATAAACTGCTGTAAAGTAGGAGTCCCTAAAGTAAAAAAAGTAGCATGTGATGGTAGCCAGTAAAAACTATTTAACTAACTTTATGAATTAATACTAACAGTATTAGCCTGTGTGTCACTTAATTCAAATGTCCACCCTGCAGACCCGTAAGTAGATCTGGAAAAGTCTGTTCATCCTCTGTTGAGAAGCGGCTTCTAACATTTAATTTGCCGGAGAGCAACGTGACAGGAGCACAGTTTAAAATCCCTGTCACAGTTTAACCAGCGCTCCGGCACCATTCCCCTGTGAGCGTCTCCTACAAATGCCATAAACAGCTGTTGCTCCTCCTTTTAAAATCGCTGTAGAACATTCACGGTGAGTGAAAAAGTTTGACAAGTTACTTGTCGGATGTTCAAAGGTTTCTCCCTGGTGAATATACTGTAATCAGAGAGGGAGAGCAGAAAAGTACCATAGAGCACCACACAAGTAGCCTCGTGAGACCGTCCTGATCTCGCCAGCTCCAGTTTTCCACTCGCAGATCAGTCTGGCATCTTGAGACAGAGAAAATTTGGAGCCGTTCGCCAAAACGACCGACCAATCAGCGTTGGTTTTGAGGCGGGTTTAGGTGTGACGCAACAAGATGCGACTGTTCAGTCTAAACAACATGGCGGCTTCCACAGATGAGATGAGCGTAGCTATCACGCAAGTTTTATCCGAAATAGAAAGTATTCCTTCATTGAAAGAAGAGCAAAAAACGGCACTGGAGGCTTTTCTCTGAGGAAAATATGTTTTTGCTCTTCTCCCGACTGGTTTCGGCAAGAGTTTGATATATCGTTGATCTGATTGGTTGATTTGGCCCGTATATCACCAATATAGGTGGTGATAGACAGATGGTTTATCCAATCAGCTAACCAGTATTTTCGCCCCTTCCCAAAAGTTCTCCAGATGGATATGCCGAGCAAATGCTAAGCAATCCATCTGGAGTCTGGTTACCACACAAGAGGCTGCCATCCACAGCACCATCTTTCTCCACAAATTACACTGATCACATTGAAAACATGTGCCATTCAGTGCAGTTGTAAAGTATTACAACCTCTAATTCTTCCATTGTATTGTATATTGCTGTACTGTAAAGGTGATGAAGGTGAACTGTAACCTGCAGGAGGAGAGCATCCTGTACGTGAATGACTACTCGGACGGCCCCACCACCTTCGCCCAGCTGGAGGAGTACCGGGACGAGCGCGGTCATGAGATGTACGTCCTCAACAGGGCCAAGCCCGTGCTGCCTCCTGCCCCCCCCACAGCTGTCTCCACCACTAACCTGGGCTGCTCGGCTCCATCTGACACCTCTAGCCACACCCTGTCCTCGGGGCCGGGCCAGACCACCAGCCCCACTCTGGCCCCCAACAAAAAGCTGGACCAGGAGGGCGACATACGGACCATGAGGAGAATGGCGGGGGAGGGAGGGGAAGCTGAGCCTGTGATTACTTCAGAGGCAGAAGGGCTGTTTCTTAATCACACAGGTCTGTTCATGGACTCTCAGATCGCCTACGAGATCCACTGCTGAAGCGGAGAGAATCCACTGCAACACAGAGGCTTTGTGTGTGAATCCTTTCTATTACTCCCCCACAGTGACGGACTCTTATTGGAGAATTGTTACATACCTGGCACAGCTCACAATCGGGTTTACTACATCAACAGCACTTGAGACTTTTGAATGAACATACTGTGACCTTGCACGCTAAAACGGCAGCGGTCAGTAGGCTGGTGGCTAGACTGCTATTCAAATGCCCTACAGTCAAATATCTATTTAACTGGGCTCAGGTAGAAGCTGAGCTGCACACAACAGAACTGTCCTGTACATGAACATCTGGCTCAGCATTTATCAGAGCTACTTTCCCACCAGAAACCTTGCAGCATCATTGCTGTGCAAGAGTTAACATCTGTCCTCTCAAGAACTCTGAAGGCTCCAGTTTGCAGGGTGAGTATAACGAAAGGGGGACATCATGGAATCTTCCATTTCATGAGCATGTAGGAACCAAAGTGTGTTTTACAACTCTTGTTGTTGTTAATGTCTGGACAGGCTGTTGAGCATCTGAAGGCAGTACAGTGGGGGTGGGACAGCAACAGCTGAATTTTGTAATTATTTATTTAAATGTTTGGGGAATGGGTTAAATCACCACAGAGAATGGAACTTTCTGAAAATTCTGTCTTTTTTAAATCATGAAACTGTTAACACATTGGGACTGTTGCAGGGGCAGAAAGGATTCAGGACGGTCAACAGTATAGAATATAGTCCCACACCTGAAAAAGATAAGAAACTGTAGAAAGAAATAGCATTTAAATATTAAAAGTGAGGCCAACATAAATTGTTGGCATGACTACATAGTACGGTGGCTCTGAGAGCTCAACATTCTGCAAATTAAAGCTGCAGTGCAGAATGTCTGTCTCCTTCCTCTGGCAGTGAGAGTAAATACACAATCACAGTCGACGTGCTTAAGAAAAGCAGTGGGATCAATAATAACCCCCCTCCAACTGCCTGTCAAGGTATTGGGTAGTACAGGAAGACTGAAGTACTGTGTAATCAATCAGGGAGCCAGAATAAGCAGCTACGCTGTGAAGAACTGTGGAGTACCCGCTTGGATCCACAGGATCAGACGTCGCTCCTCATGTGAAGAGACAGGCAGCTAAGCGCTCTGCAAATAAACATCAGACACCGCAAGCGTAGTAACCATGAAGACGCTTCTGTGCACCGCTTCCAGTACAACTGTGTTTTCTTTATAGCCTAGCTCAAGTGAAAACTACAGGTAATGTTACGTGATACATCCAGTCTTGCCCTCCTGTTTAGTACTCGTTCTGAGTACAGATACAAGTGCATCGGCATTCTTCCAGCAGCGTGGGAATGTAGCCACAGATACCACACACCACAACTCCAGTCTACTGAGAAACACAGAGAGCTTCCCCTGGCAGCGATGGGCTTCATCAGCATCATGTGAACTAGTTTCGCCATGGCTTGAAAGTAACGGACGTTCATTTATACGTAGATGTGCACTCTAGCTTTAAGAAAACAAAAAAAACACAACCAAATGCAGAATACACACTGCAAATACAGAAAACACGACCAAATACAGAATACACACTGCAAATACAAAAACAACCAAATACAGAAACACACTGCAAATACAGAAAACACAACCAAATACAGAAAACACAACTAAATACAGAAAACACAACTAAATACAGAAAACACACTGCAAATACAGAAACACAACTAAATACAGAAACACAACTAAATACAGAAACACAACTAAATACAGAAATGTAATGCAAGTAGCACTGTTTCCAGGGGACACTAAAAAGTCATGCACGCAGCTGAAATTAAGCTAGCTAGTTACCCTTTTGCTTATTATTTGTCTGCCAATTCACATAATCTGACTTCACTAACAAACACCATGCCAATAAAGATATGGGAGGGATGAAGGGGTGAGGGTTGAGGGAGAAATCCATGCACCTTTTAGGACCCTGTCTTGCACCCGGCGCAGCGCAAAGCCCAACGCAAGTGTCTTTGCTAGTTTAAGACCGACGCGGTTGTCAATTTCCCTTCCGGCGCCCACGTCGTTTAAATAGCAAATGCACCTGTGCCCATCTTTGCACCCATGGGCATGCTGGTCTTACAGGGAGGTGTGTTCAGGTGCATTCTTGGCGTATTGCTATCTTCAGGCAGCGGAAAATGATGGGGCCATTGAACAACAAAAACCTGGTCTAAAGTCAATAACGCAGCATTTCATTGTTTTTTTAACAGCTCATTAGTAAAATGTGCCTAGGCTCGTGCACAGCGCGCACACTATGCTTGTTACACACACATGGACAGCACACAAACATGCAGAAGATAAAAAAAATATTATGGTGCAAATCCTCCATCATAATAGCAATGCACCAAGGCGCCTGGCTTTTAAAGGGAATGGGAGATGACACTGATTGGTTTACATTACATTTAGCTGACGCTTTTATCCAAAGTGACATACAATTGCTACATATGTCAGAGGTCGTACGCCTCTAGAGGAACTAAGACACTAAGTACAACCCTTTTGAACCATGCGGCTGGCGCACGGACCCTTTTTTCCCGCCGTGAAACTAGCAAAAGTGGATTCATTCACGCCCTAAACGTACCTGCGCCACGTGCTTCACGCCGTGCGCTTAGATCATTAAAGTAGGGCCCTAAAACCTTTTGTAATATCTGAATTATGCGATCACAATGTTACAACAAACCAAACAATGTAACTACATTTCAGCTAATTTTCCAATACCACTGACCGATCCCAGCCATGTGCATCACATGTGTGCGCTACTTGCAGTGTGTTTCTGTTATGGTTGTGTTTTCTGTATTTGGAGAGGTTTTTTTAAATGCTGTAAAAGTGTAGTCGAACTGGTGAAGATGTTTTTTTTTTATTTGCAATGCTCTCAGTGCCGCCGTAGGACTTATTAAATACTCAGCAACATGATCTGATTTCTTGTGCGTCAAGATGATTCAACTCAATTCACTTCAAAAATGAATTAAGGCTTGAAGAATAGAAGAAAAATGAATGCCTAATAAGGTATATCTGACTGAACTGCAATAACAAATCACTGTGAGTGCATGGATGATTTTTTCCAATAAAAAGGCTACATCGGGCATATGTTTAATTCAAAATCACAAGCATTTAGCATACAAATATTCAATATTTATATTCTAAATGTCGCCCTTCCCTTAACTACCAGGTTATCTTTTGTCCATGTCACGATCCTGAATGACAACTTTACTAGAACTTTTTATTTTCTCAGATTATACGAGGGACATGGTTGTCAAGTAATTTATATATATATATATATATATATATATATATATATATATATATATATATATATATATATATATATATATATATATATATATGCACACATTGTTTTAATAAACTAACAAATTAAACAATGTGCATATACCATATTTAACTAAAACATATTTATTTTCCTTTGTATTTTTATCCCATTTCAGACAGCCCATGACGAAAGTGTCCAAAGTTCAGATTGGAGTTATTCCATTTCTTTTTGTGTATGTGACATGTTCCCATTTTTAAACCAATTGTACAAAGAAAATAAAAATCTTTGTCCATCTCATTGTCTAAGAAGGATGTCTTTTTTTTCCTTAAAATGGATCCTCTGCTCAGTCTTCCATCTTAAATAATATCTGGTGTCCATCCAGGATATATATATATATATATATATATATATATATATATATATATTTATTTTTTTTAAGACTATTTTTGGGGCTTTTCCACCTTTAATTGATAGGACAGTTAGGTGAGAGAGGTGCAGGAAACCACCACAGGTTGGACTTGAACCCTGGACCCCTGCGTCGAGGCATAAGCCTCTCAATATATGTGCGTCTGCTCTACCCACCGAGCAAACCTGGCCACCATCTAGGATATTTTTTGTGTAAATACATTCCACATGAATCACAAGGATATCAATATCCAGTCTAAACCCCTCCTGCACATGTTTTGCTGAGTGTATCAGGTGCAAAATCCTAAAGACACTTTCTTTACCTTATTATTAAAACAATATTTATCAGCAGCCAACCATATTGTATGCCAGTTCACTTCCCCGTAGCAGGGAATCCCCGACACTCTCTCCCTGGGGGAAGAGCCACCCCCTGTACTATATTTCTACATCTCTTGGCAAATAATCAAAACCACTGCATATTCTTTTGGTGTATGATGCAATGATCTTAACATGTTCTGGAACTGTCCAGCATAGGCAGGGGTGTAGTGCAACATTCTGGACCCTGTACATAGGCCCCTCCACATAAGGGCCCTGTATGATCAGTCCCCCTTTAACCCCCAGTCTGATGCCCCTGAGCATAGGGTAACATTACCTGGTTATCATGGTGATCTACCCCAGTTTGAAGTGAGCCAACGTCATGATATCGATAAACCTGAGTTAACCTGAACTGGCTATAACACTTATCTTGCACTTTGATGCAGGCCCCTGATAGAAGTCCCTGTTACTCTCAGATGTGGACATTTTTCAGAAGCACAGGATTGGATGTTGCAGTCTTTGGTTACATAATAATAAATAAGCACCTATCAGACTAAAGGAATGATACGACGTCAGGCTCCACTTCACACCTTTGCCCCACTTCCACTGCATGGTACGGCTCGGTTTTCAAATAGCAAAAGTTGTGGTCCTTTTTTTTGGTATCACCTCGGTCGAGGTTCCAAGTGGGCTAAGCCTATACTAAAAGGTGGAGTTCACTGCAGACAGCTGATTGGTCAGAGAGAACCGTCACTAGCGCCACACAGGACAAATAAACAAGAATGTTTTCAGCCCTGATTTAGGGATTCAGGGAGTTTGTTCCATAGGTGAGGTTGCAGAAGAACTAAATGCTGCTTCACTTTGTTTGGTCCCAGTTCTGGGAACACACAACAGATACAGCAATACAACCAACACAAAACAAGCATATTAAAAGCAATTACAACTTTGTAAAAATGTGGAGTGACTAGTAGGCCCTAAGTAGATCTTTTTAAATCCTTACGCATTCAGTTGGTTGTTTTGTCTGTTGGGCTTTTTCTCTCTGTCTGATAACAACAGCTGTATTTCCCTTTTTGCATATTATACGTTTCCTCCGCGTAATCTTCCATTAACAGCTGCTGCTCAGCGGGTTAAAGATATGCCGCACGCGTCTTCTCCATTTCTGCATCAGTAAATCTGTGATCGATACTGTGGTCTATTTAAGAAAGCCGTGGACGTGCACTTATCACAGCTATCTACACCTGGCTTGACATAGCTTCACCTTCTCATCCTGGCTCGGCAAACTTGCAACCGATTAAGCCGCGATGAGCGGACCACACTAATGGCGCTTTTCCATTACATGGTACTTGCTCAACTCGCCTCGACTCTACTCGCCTTTTTTGGTTTTCCATTACGAAAAAATGTACCTGGTACCTGCTAACAGGTACTTTTTTTAGTACCTCCTGAGTCGAGGTTCCAAGCGAGCTGAGGTGAGCCGAAAAGGTGACGTGAAAACCTGCAGACTACTGATTGGTCAGAGAGAATCGTCACTATTCACTACGTATCAAAAACAACACACCTTCGCCGTCCTCCATTGTTGTGTCCCTTGGATGTATTAAGAGAACGTTGTGTACACTGAGTAAGTCGCGTTGAAAATTACGTCACGGCAGTTTCCTGCGGCGTCGCTATGATGACCAGCCACGCTGAGGCGGTACTAAAATCTGCAATGGAAAACGGACGCACAGTGCGTTGAGTCGAGTCGAGTAGAGTCAAGGCGAGTCGAGCAGGTACCATGTCATGGAAAAACATCATAAGTCAAGCTGTGCTTTTTCAGTTATCCTGGATTTCTTCATTCTACTTTTGTGCAACAGGCCCCTGCACACACACACACACACACACACACACACACACACACACACACACACACACACACACACACACACACACACACACACCACTACATTTACTATGTTTAAAGTAGAGGAGCTGTTGCTGTCATCGTGGGAACTTGGGTGAACTAACATATGTTACCATGTAACTAAAGTGTGTGAATAAACCTTGTACGGCTACTAAGCATTATTGTCCATTTGCCATTAAATGGTTCATTATAAGTTGTTTATATGTGGTTTGTATGTACATTATAAATAATGCCATCTGAGCAATAGATTATAGTCACACTTAATCAAACATGACAATTCCTTGATGACATGTTCCACCATGTGAATGTATTGTGGGTACTGGGATTGACCCTGGATCTTTTCATTGTGATTAGACATTTTCAAACATCTGTTCTTCATGGTAGTGTGGGTCTCTGTCGCTGTGTGAGGAACACTGCTATCTGCTGGTGACTGCTTGTTTTATAATTAGGAGCACGGACCAAAACACGTATTGATAAAAGGAAGATAAAACTTACACTGTGACATGTAACATTTTACTCTGAGCAGCTTTCCTCACACTGACCAATCACAGGACACATTTGAACAGTAGATGAGTCCATGTAGGTACTCTGGGGGTTGGTGAAAGTGGTGTCACAATGTTTTTTAACCACGGTTTTTCTCCTAACCTTTGCCTTGACAAAACAAACTCACCTCAAGGTATGATGATGATTGTTTTTGTCAAAAATTAACTTTGAAACTCAACTTAACCATGTAGTGTAGTTGCCTTAACCATAAACGTAGCAGATGATAGAACATATGGGTCATTTTGAAAGTCATTTAGGTGTGAAGGCTTTTTGTTTTGACGTGCTGATCCTTGCCCTACTGCTAACTTTCCTAAAAATATTTTTTGTGTGTAAAGATCCAGGTTCATATTTTTTGGCCAAAGACCTGCACGCAAAATCAAATGTTTAACCAAATGGACCTAGATAAGGCAGCCACCAAAATCAACATCAAAGTCCCCAAAGAATGCCATGGGTCCATGTCGCAGAAGATCTTTCAGGGTCACTAACAGCTGCATTCAGCCCTCCAGCACCCTAAAGACAACGTTTTAAAAGTCTGCTCAGAGTTCCTGCCTGTCTCAATACAAATATAAAGTGTAGTATTCCTTCAGGTTCAACACAAACACAGTGTCTTTATCGCTGCAGACATACTGGCTGGCAGTGTGCTGCTGCTGCTGGTCTCTGTAACCCCTTACCCAGAATAACTAACCAGGGTGTCCTGCTTACATGGACATTTCAAAAAACAAATAACTGATAAGATTACTAAAGTATATGTGCATGTGCTCCCACTGTGTGGGTTAGAGTGTGTTTGTGGAGTTTTTGTGTAGTGTGAACACACCGGCTACATACTTGATTAGTCAACTAGACATTCCTATAGACCTGGACCCCATATCTCAACCTCCTGCGCTGCTCCATCGCTGTGTGAATGTGAGTGATGTTTATCTGACGAGCAGGTGGCACCATGTATGGCAGCCTCGGCCTCCAGTGTGTAAATGGTGCCTGTATGTCTCTGAGTAGTTGTTAAGACTAGAAAAGTGCTATGCAGTCCGTTTACAATACTTATGAACCAGAGTACCCCTTTCTGACAAAGCATTTATATAATTATGTATTTTGTGGGCAGTAAACAGTAAATTCTTTTGAGAGTGAGAGGGCTGAAATACTTAACACAATCATGTGTGGATGTGTCCAAGTTTATTTCCCTCTCATCTTTAAACAAAGTGGGCAATTTTCTTAACCATTAAACTGTAATTGCTGTCGTGCTGTTCTCCTTCCTCCCAGATGATTCCTGCCTGTCAGTTAGAGCTCCTCTGATTGGAGTAAAAATGTCTCAAAAGCATTACATCCTATACCATGATAGTGTCAATTACTGAATGACTAGCTACCTACACCTGAACTATGGTTGCCTAAAACATACAATTTCAGTCATACATCATTTACAAATGCATGAGTGAATAACACATGATATACAGTATTTCACATGATGGCCTCCTGAGGTTTGCTCTTTGAAGAGAAGCTGGAATAGTTGAGCTTGTATTGCTATATTGTTCCTGCTTCAGATCTAGACGAGGGATTTCCAGCTGTGCACAGAGCGATCATCTATTGATACACAAACACCATTAATATCTTTAGAGACAACACAAGGGTTAACCGTTTTGCCAGCAGCGTGTTAGCATTTGAACAAAGTGCTGTGTGTCCACAGTAATGGCAGACTGTAGTTGCAGTTTTGCCTGAGGCCCCTTGAAAGAGCAACACTTAGGTGTTTAGTCCGTGATCTCCCTGCAGGGGAAACGGCCTCTAAACATGTTCTGTTTGAGCTTCAACTTTACTCTGCAAACAAAAGTGTTTTGGGAGTTGCACCCTGTAAATAAACAAAAGAACTTTGCTATTAAAATGTGAAACGGTGAAGTGAAAAACATGCCGCTGTTACTTGCATCTATTCTGAATAAAACCAAAGGATGCAGCCAATGGCCAAGTGTGACTTTGCTCAAGATGCAAGATGTTATACTGTCAGCTATTCCATCAATCAATAGATAATCTCTCAGGATGGTTAAGGATGTAATAGAGACACTCACAAGATATAAAATATATACCAGGAACCCTCTCATGCATGTGCTTTGGAATAATGGGACGTAGCCTCACACTTCTATAGTCTTAGTTATGAAAAAAGAACAACACAAGAAAAATGGCTTAGAAAACTTATAGATTTGTTAGATTAGAATGTAGTCTATGAGCTATTATAGATACAAAATAATAATATTTATTTGTTAAACTATAAAGCCTTTTGTAAAAGAAGTCACTTTAAATGTTGGTACCTGCCCATGTTTGGACAAGAGCAGGGTGGACGGAGACTTCCGTAGAAATTGCCACGGATTTTAAACAAATTAAAATATCTTTAATTTTTTCAATTTGTTTAAATCTTACAATCTTGTCCCATCATGCCCGAGCCAAAATGACTCATTCAGTGTAATGGTGCTCTTATGTAGACCATGTTCATGAAATGAAGCTGGGATGCAGCTGACATTTCCTTTAATTAAGCTTGCTGTTTTAATAGCACCAGAAAAAGACTGACAGGATAAAAAGTGTGTTTCAATGGAAAATCAGATGCACTGCTCTGGTTAAAGTCTCTGTTTGTTCTTTACTTTGGCAGCTCTGCGGTTCTGTCCTCATGCTACGCCTTTTCAGTTTCTTATCACATTCATCCTTTATCCCTCTTCTTGTTTTGCACTCTCTAGTGTGTTAACATCTCTAGGTCTATATAACCCTGTCTCCATCCTCTACCTCTCTACTCTGCATCATGAAGGGATTTCACATCGTGGTGCTGCTGTCCTCGGCCGTGCTGCTGGTCAGCGCTGCTCCGGCTCTGGAGTTATGCAACGAGGAGAGTAAAGTTGTGGATACACAGCTGCCTATGGAATTCATCAATGAGAACCATGGCCATGGTTACAAGTTCAGAATCGAAAAGGTCCAAGGCTACAAAGTGGAAAAGGTATGGGAACCAGAAAAGAACAGTGACTGAGCACATTTGCTCTGCTAATTAGTCCAACTGAGTATTTCTATTTTGGAAGACTTTATTCATATTCTTAAAATACAGCTCACAGGGAAATATTTGTGCGTGTGAATGATGTGTAAAATGTCAAATTAAATATAATATAGTATGAATATAGTACGAGTATAATATATAATAAAAATAGTATAATATATAGCAAATATATAATTAAAATGGGTAATCAAAAAACAACTGTCAACTCCGCAGCGGAGTTGACAGTTGTTGTGTGGTCAGGCTTTACTGCTACTACAGGTTTCTTTTCAGTAAACAATTGTCAGCATTTAAATGTCAGAAAGTCATTTCCAGATGCCTCATTTTATTATCTGCTCTTAAATCGGGCAGAAGAACCATATGTTTACATGATTTCAGCTTTTCCTGACAGGACATGATGCTTGCAGCAGGGAGGTGTGGGGAAATTAAAACAGGCTAATCATAACGCCTCAATAAATGTGATTACACTCTTACTGTTACTGTTGTTTGCAGGTGGACGGAGGCTGTAACATCGAGCTGCAGTTGAACCTTCTGGAGACAGTGTGCCACGTCGTCAACCCCAAACACTTTGAGGACTGTGAGCTCCGTGGAGAGGCTGCACGGGTAAACAAATGTTTGCTTAATCCATTTCTTTTATACAGTCAGAGCCCATTACTTAAGTTGTTATACGCTGCTGACATGATCAAACTTAGCTTTTATGAAGACAAAAGGGGACACAGACGTGAGGAATCAGCAGAGAGAATGGGGAGACTCTAAGCTTACGATATCTCGACCGTTACGTGTTTTAGTTTAACTTACAGACATATAGTTAGCATAAAACTGACATTGGGATATTTGACTTGGTAACAACATGCTTGCTGCAAACGTTAACATCAAACATAACGTTAGATTAGTGTCAGGATCCCCCAGTCTCACCATTGTCCTTGCTGATTCCTCACATCTGTTTCCACTTTTGTCTTCATAGAAGCTCAGTTTTTCGGGTCAGCAGCTTATAAAAAAAGTTCTGGGTTCTTTACATTGTTGGTATTGCATCCCACCACCCAGCAGCTTTTAGGCATGTTTCTGTTTGCTAGCAGACAGAATTGCCAAGGAGGAAACCTTCACGCAATACAAGTCAGTGGAGAACGGAGAGTTGTTTTCCCCCCCGGTGGGCTTGGCGTTCAGAGTATGACATGACGTGCTCTGTCTCTATCAGCCCTGTGTCACATTCATCTACAGCCAGATGGTGGACAAACTGATTTTGACATCTTGTCTGTAATGGAGAAGAAGTGAGGTATCTACAGTGAAATGTTGTCTCTCTGTTTCTCTGTAGGCGGTGATGGCTAACTGCACCGTAAAGATGAGCGTTAGAAATACTGACGCCAAAGTCACCAAGTATGAGTGTGACACGCGACAAGGTGGGCTTCTCTGTCATGTATCAGACTTTATTGCCAAACAGAACATTGATAATGGACACTTTTGCAGAAACCCTGGACCTTGGATGGGGTTTTTCTTTTTGTCACATCCAGTGTACCTTTTTACAATCATTCATTTCTACGATATCTGCACCTGGCATCTGTAGCATGGTTAAGGTTAGGCTATGGCAAATGGTTACTGCTTACTTTACTGATGGCCTGGGGAGGACTGCAGACAAAGTGTGATATGACTGCAGCAGAGGTCCGACCAAAAATCTGAGCACTGTGCTGACAGCTCCCTCCCAGCCAATTCAATTTGATAGAGCAACACCTCAGTCTAACAGAGATCTTCATCAGGCATGGTCAAAAATATGGTTGAAGCAGCCATTGACATACTTGGATGTTTTGTTAGATGGAGGCTTTTAGAATCAATCTGATCTTTTTGTTGAGCTGACAACATGAGTCTATCAAACTAATATTTCCTTTACGGCCCGCCCTACTCCTGGGGGAAGAAAGCTTGTTTGCAGTGTCTCAAACCATACCTGGCTGCTCTTGATGTAATCAGATTAACTGTGGCTAGGCCTATTTACACCAAGCATTAAAACAAATTATATATATAATCTGGTGTACAGTGAGAGCAATGTTCTGTGCACGGATGTCATGATTTAAATAATTATCACTAAACTGGAAGCGTCACAGAGCAGGCTCTCTCATAACTGAACTGTAAGACTCTGTAAGAACTGTGTGTGTGTGTGTGTGTGTGTGTGTGTGTGTGTGTGTGTGTGTGTGTGTGTGTGTGTGTGTGTGTGTGCGTGCGTGTGTGCATGCGTGCGTGCGTGCGTAGTAAAAACCGACCTGGACGGTCCCGTGCTGGTCCCACTGAACAGTACTGAAGGTCTCAGGTCTGTTAATGAAGCTGTGAGCAAATTCAACCAGAACACCACCAACCAGCACTACTACATCCTGAAGGAAGTGGGACGGTTCAGACTTGGGGTAGAGAGAATCTCTCTCACACACACACACACACACACACACACACACACACACACACACACACACACACACACACACACTCTTCTGTTTTGTGTAATTATTTAACAGAGAGATGGGTTCTAGCAGCCTAAACATAATCAAATTAATGTTTGTATGTTTGTATTAAGGCTGTCAATCGAGAAAAAAAAGTTAACGGGAAGAGGTTGGGGTCAAACATGATAAAATCATTAGTAAAAGAGAGAAAGTTCCCTGCGCTTCTGTATACCACAACAATCCGGTGCAACCAGGGCAGGACAAGACAGTGTAGAGTAAAAAGATCGCCGGTGCAACACAGATGTCTTCTTAATTTATAGTTTTTTTGTTATCGTTTTATTTTTTAAGGTGCATAGCAGTGACTAACGTTTACATAGGGTTACATCTTCATCAGAGTCCTTCGAATCTTACATCGAAACATTAGTCACTGCTCTGCACCTTAAAAAAAAAAAAAAAAACTATAAATTAAGAAGACATCTGTATTGCACCGGCGATCTTTTTACTCTTGATAAAATGATTACTTTGCATTAAAAAAAACCGCTTTATTATTTTAGATTCAGCACATGCGTTAATGCGTTGACAGCCCTAGTTTGTATATATGTTTGTGAATTAATGCTGCTCAGTAATGTCTGTAATCTCGCATCTCACGTTCTCTTTCTCGTCCTGGCTCAGTCTGGGAAGTCCTACTATGCTGAGTTTGCCCTTGTGGAGACTCATTGTCCAATGGGAAGCAAAATCAATCCTGAGGCATGCAAACCCCTCTGCCCCGATAGAGCTGTAAGTACAACTCACACACACACACACACACACACACACACACACACACACACACACGCACACACACACACACACACAAAAGATTTGGAAAAATTCACAGCCACATTTTGACATGTTATGTACTGAATTTAAAAGAGACTATGATATGTAAGTTGAGCTTTACTTTCATGGGGAGATTTGATGAGTGAGCTCTACTTGCCTTTGGCTCTCTTGGTCTCTTAAGCCTCATTTATACTCGCCTGGCCACCGAGGCGCGGGCCTCTGTAGACGGTGCACGAACTACGAGCATGCACGGAGATGTTTATCCTTTACGCATTAATCATTGCAGTATTCTCCAAAACACCAGGGGGCCTAAAAACAAAATAGTCTGTGAATAAGCAAGAAGTAGCAGAGAAGTAGAGAGCGGAGGTAATAAGAAAAGCAGTTTGCCTGGCAACAGCAGAGGTGACCATCTCCAAACATTATCATGTCACCTTCGTGACTTTTGTCATGTGAACTCTTCATCAGCTGATGAAGATCATGATGGGTGGTTGAAATCTCTGGAAAAAGTTTTTTTTTTTGTCAAAGTACCATTCACAATTTCACAAATAAACATTGACAATCATGTTTTTCCTTACTTAACATTTATCATATTACTTATCGTTATAAAGTCTGACTGATCTGTACAGTAGTATGAGTCCAGGATCAGAGCTATGGTTTTGAAGGACAAGTAACAATACGACTGAGTGTGATGTTGAGTTCATCAGTTTCTCTCTCTCCTCTCTTCAAAGCATCATGCTTTCTGCAAGTCATCTTACGTCAATGCAACCGACCTCGAGTCACTTGAGTGTGAATTCTATCCCCCATCGGTGAGTCCACATCCTAATCATATGCGTTCACTTAATCTACTTCATGCTGAGACTGATCTGACTATCTTTCCAAAACTCCAGTTCTTCTTTTGGAATGTCTTGCTATACTTTACATTGTTCATTAGTCCTTTACCCATATTTTTCGAAATGTGCAGTTATATACAGATATACTATGAAGAAATACACTTCAACTAACTCTGTTGGCTCTGTTCTGAACAGAACACAACTGCCCTTGGCCCTGGTGAGCAAGAGCCCATATGCAGGCACTATGTGGGTGGCCATCCTCCGCATGTAGGCGCTGGCAGACCTCCACTTGGTCCCCGTGGCGGCGATGGCCATCCTCCCCGTGTAGGCGGTGGCCATGGTGGCCCTCCTCCCCATGCCGGAGATGGCCACGGTGGACGCCATCATGACAGCGATGGCCGCGTTGGCCACCAACATGACAGCGATGGCCACGGTGGCCGCCATCATGACAGCGATGGCCGCGTTGGCCACCAACATGACAGCGATGGCCACGGTGGCCGCCATCATGACAGCGATGGCCGCGTTGGCCACCAACATGACAGCGATGGCCACGGTGGCCGCCATCATGACAGCGATGGCCGCGTTGGCCACCAACATGACAGCGATGGCCACGGTGGCCGCCATCATGACAGCAATGGCCATCCTGACCAAGAAAGGCAGCATCATAGGCCCCCATTCGGTTCCAAACACAAATTCCATGCCTGGCATCGCTTCCATCGCTGCCATGGATCGGACCCAGCTCTCCACCCCATTTGCCCCTGGCCTCGTACTTGGCACCGCCCCAGCCCCAGAGGCAAGGACTGAGATATACCACACAACACTTAGGCAACCATAACAGTCTACCAGAAAAATTCTGTAACAGTCTCTAATGTATACGAGAAATAGAACATATTAATAAATATGTCAAATAAACAGTCAAGGTGTAAATTTCTTTCATTGACCTGCCTTGTTCAGACATCACGGCTCAGAATGGCTTGAATTTGATCAGCTCATACATAAAGCTTTCTTAATATATTTTTTTAAAGCAGCATTTGTGTACAGTAAGTTCTTTTAAGGTAAAGTCCACACTAAACGATGTACGTTGAAACCAGCTAGTTTGACACTAAAGCTGTGTCAATGTTTGGTTGCACCGCAGAGACGTGAGGTTCATCTTAGTTACAGTGGCTCTATGGTGTTTTGTGCCTCCAACGGCGCCTTCCAGGCAGCTAACCCTAACCTTAACCCTAAACACAACCATTGCCGTGCTGCCTGGGAGGAGACGTTGGGGGAAAAAAACACCAAAGACCGTTACAGTGGCATAAAGTCAACTAAGGGACTGTTCGTTATTTATTTAAGGGGTCACCAGAGGAGTTTTTGGATCTTTCATATAATCAAATTAAATAGACTTGACCCTCCCTTCGCCAGCAATACATTTGGGAAAAGAAGCATGACCCTCCCTAACATTTTACTGATGCCTTCTGCACTGGTTTGAGCTTGGCAAAGATGTGCCCATTGTTTTTTTTGCCATGACATAAATGACTTAACCTCTGCTTTCGCTGCTGCTTTTCTTACACATCACACTCCTCTTTTATGGTGTGGTGGCCATTTCAGTAGATTTACTCACTGACATTGTTGTGGAAACACAATAAGCATGGAATCTAAATGCACACTTCCTGCATTACTGCATTACTTCAAATACTAAGTTACTCCTCTAGTAAACTAGTATTCACATGAAATAAAACAATAAAACATTGACACCATTCAGCAAAGCACACTGGGTAATAACAAATTTGACACATGAACTGGTTGACTCAAGCCACTTTGAAATTTTGCTGTTTTCATGAATACAAAAGTTGGGTGATGCAGTGTTTATTATTATCATCATTATTATATTAATTGCTACAAGGCTAAAGCTAAGCTGGGCTCATATAACAAAGACACATAGCTACTAAAGGCTAACCTAGCTCATTAATGGTAAGTGGCGGCTGCTCGTCTTTCAAAGAAGGGAAGCTCATTTTCGGCCTACATCATAAAAATTGTCCATTTATTTATAATAATAATATAATAATATAATATAATTATTATTATTATAATAATTTATAATATCTGTGAGATGGTTTCATCAAGAGGCATGGCCAGCAGTACATTTTCTTTGACACGGCACTTCCAGTCAGCCAGCTAACTTTGTCATACCAGGAGAGCTGAAAAGACCTGTTACTTTGCCCTATCTTTTGCACTAAATCAATCTTAGGTGTTGCTCTGCCCTGCTGTTTAAGTTTCTCCTCGTAAGGAAGCCTTTGCCAAAATCAGGTCGACAATATTAGCATTGTCTGCCATCATGTGCAGTTTGCTAGCTGGCTAGTTCACCCCTACAACACTAGCCTAGCCTGCTGTATGAATGAATGAATGAATGAACAAACGATCTAACAAAACGATATTAAACTCGAAGGAGGAAATGTGGGAATTAAGTTAAACTGAAACAAGGAATGTGGTGTATAATTGTATGAAATGTGTAACGAAAAATGTATGTATGTCTTTCCTACTTCTGGAGGGGTTGTGCTTTGTTAAACTGACCCACCCATATTAGACTTTTTTTCCATGTTAAAGTGTTATCATCAATGAATCGATACATGTAAAAAAGACTACTATAAACTGATGAATTAAATCAGCTTTAAAACAAAAATAATATCAAATTATACAAATTGGGTACGTAGTCATGATTGTAGTCAATGGAATTGTACGTGTTATTCCACATACCTGTGTCTCTATCATACATCTCAGTGTACTGGTGTTTGTTTTTAAAGAGTTATCTAAGAACGTGTTTGTGTGTCATCCATAGCCTACCAAAGTAGAGGCAGCATCAGTGACATCAACCAGTGGTGTGTGGACTGGGAGACGGGAGTTTGCATTTTGGCCATTTTGGTATTTTGGAGCCAGAATTGAACATGTTTGGACGAGAGGATAGAGCTGGGGTGGCCAAGCGCCATCCTCACACACACACACACACACATACACACACACACACACACACACACACACACAACTGTTGCGTTTGGTTTCAATGGAGCTGTGCTAAGCTAAACGCTAAAAGGGAAAGTTGCTTATTTTCAACCCTTCTGAAGTGAGTCATCCAGCGGAGATTTACCATCAGATAAACGCTGACCTCCTGGTACTGGAGACATTCATCTGCATGTACAGCAGAACAGAAAATCTGTAAACGTTCCCTTAAGTTACCAGGTAACCCTAGCGGTAGCTAGCTAGCTTTTGTTGGCAGAACATACACACATTGGCCCTCATTTATGAAAAGTGCGCACAACCTAAAACAGGCGTAGGACAGGCGTACGCCAATTCCTACGCAAAGCAAGGCATTTATCAATTTCAACATGAGCGTAGGCTGCGATAAAATCTCACGTCTGGTCTGAACTCGTGTACGCAAGTTTTTGAGTCAGAGTGGACTTGCGGTGCAGCATATAAAAAGTTTAACAGGAGAAGGAGAAGTCATCAGTTGATCACTTATCAGCAATGGCAGATCTGGCTCTTTTAGAAGACCTTTATGCGCTGGTACAATAGTGCACACGTACGCGCACGGGCCACGGTGGAGCGCTCCATCGGATTGATTAAGGGCAGATGGCTTGCATCAGCGGTGGGGGGCTACTATACAGGGCAGAAAAAGTCTGCAACATTGTTTTAGCCTGTGGGGTTCTGCACAACATTGCGCAGGAAAACAGGGTGTAAATAAATGTAGTGATGGAGCCAGATGACCCGATGCCCAGAGAGCAGTGTCCAGCACAGCCCCAACTGGGGCTATACAAAGGAGACAGGATATTATTCCTCGCTTTTAAAAGGTATAGTGTTATGTTTGGCAATGATATTCAATACAGGAAACATGACAATGCACAACATTTTTATTTATTCTTCAGGTGTTCGTATCTCTTTTAAAGTGTCGTTAATGGCCACAAGTGAACGATTTATTTCTGCTATTGACCGAGTTATTTCGGCTTGTTTTTCTAGCCCCTCTTCTGTCAGGAGACAGGGTCGGGGTGGTGGTCCAGCACGGGGGGAACGGAGGACGCAAACTCTCCCTGACAGCTGTTGCCTGGCTCTTACTCAGAGTAAAATAAAAGACTGCATAAACTCCACTACTGTGTTTTTATTTAAATATAGGTAGGTTACACCATGTAGGCCTAAGAGATTGCAATATACAGTGAGGAAAATAAGTATTTGAACACCCTGCTATTTTGCAAGTTCTCCCACTTGGAAATAATGGAGGGGTCTGAAATTGTCATCGTAGGTGCATGTCCACTGTGGAAACCACCCTCCTGAGGAAACCCATTTCGGCCGCTTGTACCCTGGATCTTGTTCTTTCGGTCATGACCCAGCCTTCATGACCATATGTGAGGGTAGGAAATAAAACTGACCGGTAGATTGAGAGCTTTGCCTTCTGGCTCAGCTCTCTTTTCGTCACAACGGTGCGATAAATTGAATGTAATACCGCACCCGCTGCGCAAATTCTCCGGCCAATCTCCCGCTCCATTGTCCCCTCACTCGCGAACAAGACCCCAAGGTACTTGAACTCCTTCACTTGGGGTAGGACTCATTCCCTACCTGGAGAAGGCACTCCATCGGTTTCCTGCTGAGAACCATGGCCTCCGATTTAGAGGTGCTGATCCTCATCCCAGCCGCTTCATACTCGGCTGCGAACCGATCCAGTGAGTGCTGAAGGTCACAGGCCGATGATGCCATCAGGACCACATCATCTGCAAAAATCAGCGATGAGATCCCCAGCCCACCGAACTGCAACCCCTCTCCACCCCGACTACGCCTCGATATCCTGTCCATAAATACTACAAACAGGATTGATGACAAAGCGCAGCCCTGGCGAAGGCCAACTCTCACCTGAAACGAGTCCGACTTACTGCCGAGAACCCGGACACAGCTCTCGCTTTGGTCGTACAGAGATTGGATGGCCCTGAGAAGGGACCCCCTCACCCCATACTCCCGCAGCACCTCCCACAGTATCTCCCGGGGTACCCGGTCATACGCCTTCTCCAGATCCACAAAGCACATGTAGACCGGTTGGGCAAACTCCCAGGCTCCCTCCAGGATCCTTGCGAGAGTAAAGAGCTGGTCCGTTGTTCCAAGACAGGGACGGAATCCACATTGTTCCTCTTCAACCTGAGGTTCGACTATCGACCGAGCCCTCCTTTCCAGCACCTTGGAGTAGACTTTACCGGGAAGGCTGAGAAGTGTGATACCCCTGTAATTGGCACACACCCTCTGGTCCCCCTTTTTGAAAAGGGGAACCACCACCCCGGTCTGCCACTCCTTAGGCACCGTCCCAGACTTCCACGCAATGTTGAAGAGGTGTGTCAACCAAGACAACCCCTCCACACCCAAAGCTTTAAGCATTTCCGGACGGATCTCATCAATCCCTGGGGCTTTGCCACTGTGGAGTTGTTTAACTACCTCAGCAACTTCCACCAGGGAAATTGACGACAATCCCCCATCATCCTCCAGCTCTGCCTCTACCATAGAGGGCGTATTAGTCGGATTTAGGAGTTCCTCAAAGTGCTCCTTCCACCGCCCTATTACCTCCTCAGTTGAGGTCAACAGCGTCCCATCCTTACTGTACTGTTCCCCCTCCTGAGGTGGCGAATTGTTTTCCAGAAGCACCTTGGTGCCGACCGAAAGTCTTCTCCATGTCTTCTCCGAACTTCTCCCACACCCGCTGCTTTGCCTCTTTCACGGCAGAGGCTGCAGCCCTTCGGGCCCTTCGGTACCTTGCAACTGCCTCCGGAGTCCTCCGGGATAACATATCCCAGAAAGACTCCTTCTTCAGTCGGACGGCTTCCCTGACCACCGGTGTCCACCACGGTGTTCGTGGGTTACCGCCCCTTGAGGCACCTAAGACCCTAAGACCACAGCTCTTCGCCGCAGCTTCAGCAATGGAAACTTTGAACATTGTCCACTCGGGTTCAATGCCCCCAGCCTCCACAGGGATGCACGAAAAGCTCCACCGGAGGTGTGAGTTGAAAATCTGTCGGACAGGGGCCTCCTCCAGACGTTCCCAATTTACCCGCACTACCCGTTTGGGCTTACCAGGTCTGTCCAGAGTCTTCCCCCACCCCCTGACCCAACTCACCACCAGATGGTGATCGGTTGACAGCTCCGCCCCTCTCTTCACCCGAGTGTCCAAAACATACGGGCTCAGATCAGATGAAACGATTATAAAATCGATCATTGACCTTTGGCCTAGGGTGCTCTGGTACCAGGTACACTTATGAGCATCCCTATGTTCGAACATGGTGTTTGTTATAGACAATCCATGACTAGCACAGAAGTCCAACAACAAACAACCACTCTGGTTTAGATCAGGGAGGCCGTTCCTCCCAATCACGCCTCTCCATGTGTCTCCATCATTGCCCACGTGCGCGTTGAAGTCCCCCAGCAGAATGATGGAGTCTCCCACTGGAGCCCCATACAGGACTCCACTCAAGGTCTCCAAGAAGGCCGAATACTCCGAACTCTTGTTTGGTGCATATGCACAAACAAGAGTCAGAGTTTTCCCCCCCACCAGCCGCAGGCGTAGGGAGGCGACCCTCTCGTCTACCGGGGTAAACTCCAACATAGCGGCGCTCAACCGGGGGCTTGTGAGTATCCCCACACCCGCTCGGCGCCTCACACCCTGGGCAACTCCGGAGAAGAAAAGAGTCCAACCCCTATCCAGGACTACGGTTCCAGAACCGAGACTGTGCTTAGTGGTAAGCCCCACCAGATCTAACCGGTAGCGCTCCACCTCCCGCACCAGTTCCGGCTCCTTCCCCCACAGAGAGGTGACATTCCACGTCCCCAGAGCCAGCGTCTGCTGCCCGGGTCTGGTCCGTCGAGGCCCCTGACCTTCACTGCCACCCGTGTGACAACGCACCCGACCCCAGCGGTTCCTCCCACAGGTGGTGGGCCCATGGGCTGGAGAGATACCACGTAGCTTTTTCGGGCTGTGCCCGACCGGGCTCCGTGGCAAACCCGGCCACCAGACGCTCGCCAACGAGCCCTCCGTCTGGGCCTGGCTCCAGACGGGGGCCCCGGGCTTCCTCCGGGCAGGGTCACTCCATCTCTACCTCGATCACTCATAGGGTTTGTGAACCATTCTTTGTCTGGCCCCTCACCTGAGACCACTTTGCCTTGGGAGACCCTACCAGGAGCACAAAGCTCCAGACAACACAGCCCTCAGGTTCATAGGGACACACAAACCTCTCCACCACGATAAGGTGATGGTTCCCGGAGAACAGGGTGTTCAAATACTTATTTTCCTCACTGTAAGCTTGTATATTACCATTAGGACTATAGCATACATATGTCAAGGATGTATAAATTAAATAAACTTCAGCTGGACTCCGATTTACCACGGCAACACTGTTGACGGCATCAGTGATCTCTTTGCATTCCGCATTCTTTCTACAGCCTTTAATACCAGTTTTCAGGCTGCCAAATAGTACACGTTAGTGCAAATGAACCTGAGATATCAAGGTTTCAATCTCCACCTCTGAAAAGTGCCGCTTCTTAGCTGGTTTACGTCTCGCCATGTCGTAAATTGTAGGTGCGAGGGTCGTACATTTATCAATGTACGACCATTCTTACGCTCTGATTGGTGTGATACGAACATTTCATGAATCACACTTGAAACCTGCCGTAAGATGATTTCTGCGCTTATATCTGCGCTGGTTTCTACGTTGATAAATGAGGGCCATTGAGAGGGTCAAAGTTTAAGATGAAAACACGGACAGAATCAGAAAGAACAGTGTGTGTCCGAGGTGAGAGGGATCGGCTACAATCTTTCCTGCCCACCTCAGCGTCCTGGAGGCGTACAGGACACAAAATCAAATGTTTAACCAAATGGACCTCGATAAGGCAGCCACCAAAATCAACATCAAAGTCCTCAAAAGATGCCATGGGTCCATGTCGCAGAAGATCTTTCAGGGTCACTAACAGCTGCATTCAGCCCTCCAGCACTCTAAAGACGTTTTAAAAGTCTGCTCAGAGTTCCTGCCTGTCTCAATACAAATATAATATAAAGTGTAGTATTCCTTCAGGTTCAACACAAACACAGTGTCTTTATCGCTGCAGACATGCTGGCTGGCAGTGTGCTGCTGCTGCTGGTCTCTGTAACCCCTTACCCAGAATAACTAACCAGGGTGTCCTGCTTACATGGACATTTCAAAAAACAAATAACTGATAAGATTACTAAAATATATGTGCATGTGCCCCCACTATGTGGGTTAGAGTGTGTTTGTGGAGTTTTTGTGTAGTGTGAACACACCGGCTACATACTTGATTAGAGTCAACTAGACATTCCTATAGACCTGGACCCCATATCTCAACCTCCTGCGCTGCTCCATCGCTGTGTGAATGTGAGTGATGTTTATCTGACGAGCAGGTGGCACCGCGTATGGCAGTCGTGCTGTTTTCCCTCCTCCCAGATGATTCCTGCCTGTCAGTTAGAGCTCCTCTGATTGGACTGCAAGTTTTAAGCCCCCATGTCGACTTGAAGGCAGCGCTGCAACCGTTGATTTGAAGGCAGCGCTGCCTGTTGGGAGCTTAAAACACCAAAAATGTCTCAAAAGCACTACATCCTATACCATGATAGTGTCAATTACTGAATGAACAGCTACCTACACCTGAACTATGGTTGCCTAACACATACAATTTCAGTCATACATCATTTACAAATGCATGAGTGAACAACACATTATATATATTTCACATGATGGCCTCCTGAGGTTTGCTCTTTGAAGAGAAGCTGCAGGGGGCGAACTACGGGGGAGTTCGGCCCCCCTTAATAAGACATGGGCTCCCCTGAAAACGTGATTTGTGAAATTTTGGAGGGGTCTCTAAAAATATTAACAGTATGTCATTTTGACGTGCAATTTCAGTTTTGTGTAATGTGATCATCATGGATTATTATGTGTAAAATTGCAAAAATATCATTCATTCATGCATGACGGCGATTTAAACCTAATTCACTTCAATAAAGATAACTATACATGCTATTCTTGTCATAAGCATCAAGGTGTGGCGGTGCAAATTCAACTCACGTTTAGTACATGTTAACTCACAGATTCGTAGAAAAAATATAAACGTTGGAGGCCATTAATCGGCGCGCAAAGTCCTTCGAAATCCATTCTGCAGTTAGCATCATACAGCCATGGCAAAAAGAAAACAAGGTAGTTTAACTGATTTTGGTTTTACTAAAAAAGTGTGTAGCGATGACATTAATAGCACGACCGATTCATCTGCTGCAAGCCCTGTTGGCACACCTCCCGCCGGGGTGACAACGCAAGAAGAAGCTGAAGAAATAATGTCCTCTCTCGCTGAAGATTGATGTTGTAACAGCTCGTCAGGATCCTAACCCCTCTTGCTCCTCTCCCATTAAATTGGAACAGCCAGCAGTGGAGAGACTGGAAGAGCCCATATACTGTACATGGCTGTTTGTTAACCCTTGTCATCTTTAACCCTTGAGCGAGATTATCTATTGATTGATGGAATAGCTGACAGTATAACATCTTGCATCTTGAGCAAAGTCACACTTGGCCATTGGCTGCATCCTTTGGTTTTATTCAGAATAGATGCAAGTAACAGCGGCATGTTTTTCACTTCACCGTTTCACATTTTAATAGCAAAGTTCTTTTGTTTATTTACAAGGTGCAACTCCCAAAACACTTTTGCTTGCAGAGTAAAGTTAAAGCTCAAACAGAACATGTTTAGAGGCCGTTTCCACTGCAGGGAGATCACGGACTAAACACCTAAGTGTTGCTCTTTCAAGAGGCCTCAGGCAAAACTGCAACTACAGTCTGCAAACACTGTGGACACACAGCATGTGCCTTGGAATAATGGGACGTAGCCTCACACTTCTATAGTCTTAGTTATGTGAAAGAACAACACAAGAAAAATGGCTTAGAAAGATATTAAACATATTTCCAGTTTCTAAGACTTATAGATTTGTTAGATTAGAATGTAGTCTATGAGCTATCATTGATTAAAAAGTAAGACTATTCATTTGTTAAACTATAAAGCCTTTTGACCATGTTCATGAAATGAAGCTGGGATGCAGCTGACATTTCCTTTAATTAAGCTTGCTGTTTTAATAGCACCAGAAAATCAGATGCACTGCTCTGGTTAAAGTCTCTGTTTGTTCTTTACTTTGGCAGCTCTGCGGTTCTGTCCTCAAGCTACGCCTCTTCAGTCTTGTATCACATTTATCCTTTATCCCTCCTCTTGTTTTGCACTCCACCCCCCTGTCCAGGTCTATATAACCCTGTCTCTATCCTCTACCTCTCTACTCTGCATCATGAAGGGATTTCACATTGTGGCGCTGCTGTCCTCGGCCGTGCTGCTGGTCAATGCTGCTCCGGCTCTGGAGCTGGTGACATGCAGCGATGAGAGTGGAGCTGCGGCTGCACGGCTGACTATGCATCACATCAACGATAACCATGGCCACGGCTACAAGTTCAGACTCCAAGAGATCCAAAGCAACAAAGTGGAAACGGTAGGGAAACCAGAAAAGAGCGGTGACTGAGCACATTTTCTCTGCTAATTCAGCCTGGTCTCACAGAATTCCGTGAAATGATCACAAACTGTTAACACCGCATTACGTGGTGGTGGCACGGAATATGGGAAAATTCTGTGTGGCCACCACGGAAAACAATGCCAATGTAAAGTCAATGAGAAGATGACGTAGCATTAAGAGCGACTACAGTAGCGAGTAGTATGAAAGGCCAAAAATCCGCATAGGGAGGTTGGTTGGGTTGGTGGATGGGTCAAACACAGGACTTTTACCCAGGAGACCAGGGATCGTGTTCCGCGTGTCACGTTTCCTAAACCCAACCGTCGCTTTCTTCTTTTACTAAACCCAACCGTCCCGTTCTTTTTTTCCTAAACCCAACCATGCCGTTGTTGTCCTGCGTGTCATGGAAACGTAAGCCCACCCACAACCTTATACTTAACTAAAGGGGCTGTGTTCATTTCACAGAATTCTGTGAGATCAGGTTGGCTAATTAGTCCAACTGAGTATTTCCATTTTGGAAGACTTTATTCATATTCTTAAAATACAGCTCACAGGGAAATATTTGTGTGTGTGAATGATATGTAAAATGTCAAATTAAATATAGTATTGTATGAATATACAGTAGTATGAGTATAATATATAATAAAAAATATTATAATATATAGCAAATATACGGTATAATTGAAATGGGTAATCAAAAAACAACAACCAGAAAACAAGTTATATCTGTGTTTGTCTTATTTTGTTTTGTACTGTTTGTCCGCCGTGCACATGCACAGCCTGGACTGCACGCTGAGACAAAGCAAAAGTTATTTAAGCAAATTTGAAATAAAGGTAAATTCTAAGGAATTCAAACAAACATGTAGCAAAAGTGCCAGTAATCAGAGATTAAACCAGGTTCAGGTCCATCAGTGATGACAGACAAATAGACATTTAAATTAAACCGCAGGTGAAATATTTTGCCCTCACCGATGTGTTTTAAGCAGGGCGTTTAGGCAGTCATCCTGCCATGCATACAAATGCAGATTTTCCCAATTTGTAATTTTATCAACAGTTTAAGGGAAGAGAATAATGCTTGTGATCCGAGTTGGCTCTTTGATTCAACACACTCATGTTGTACAGCGACATCTAATGGCCACTGTCCACAAAGCAGCTTTATTAGTTAATACCATAGACAGTAAAATAATGGGCACAGTGACGCCGTAGACTTTGACGGAGACCAGTGAAGTCAATTAGAAGCACTTTTCCGGTGATGGCTGAGCGTACTATGCAGCCTCAAACTGAGCTTGAAGACGTAGATGTGACGTGAGCAACCTGTCTGAAAAGTTGTAAGTCTTCTGGTAGCTGTGCCAAGAGAAATCTCAATCATTCCGAATCTTGCAGAAACGGAGAGCGTAGGTATATGTAAGGAGATAACATACAGTAGGCACAGGCTAATTATTGCTAACTAAAATGCTAGTTAATATTAGTAATTCAACTTAAACAGCTAATGTGAGTCAAAACTGCCTGCGAGCTTCTCCTGACTATATGGTAATTCCTCTACTATGTGACAGAAAGTTGCGTGGTTATGACACAATTGTTAGCCTATTTTTACAAAAACTGCTGCTACGGGACCATAACAAGGTAATGGAGCCTTTTATACATTGTCTTGTTTCTTTAGAAATAAACAATGGACAAATAGAGTCTTTAAACGCTTCAGATGTAAAGTTATTCGCTGTCAAATTGACGCCAAAATTAATGGGAGTCAATGGAATGCTAACGGGAGGTGATGGCTTGTTAGCCTAAAAGTCTCCCCATAGGAGGTACGCTTTCTGGATGCTCGCTTACCCTCTTGGTTAATACCATAGACAGTATATAAGAGTGGACCAACAGATCCCGTTGCTCTGGACGGAGACCAGTGAAGGCCGTTAGATGCACTTTTCCGGTGAGCGCTGAGCGCTACTGCGCAGCCTCCAACTGAGAGAGACGATGTAAATGTGACGTGAGCAACCTGTCTTTTATACATTGTCGTGTTTCTTTAGAAATAAACAATGGACAAATAAAGTCTTTAAATGCTTCAGATGTAAAGTTATTCGCTGTCAAAGTGACGTCAAAATGAATGGCAGTCAATGGGATGCTAACGGGGGGTGATGGCTTTGTAGCATCAAAATAAATTGCGCCATAGGAAGTTCGAGCTCTGAAGCTAAGCTTACCCCCTTGGTTAATACCCGTAACCATGATTCTCCACCAGGCGCGTCTGTGCTGCGTTCCGGTTTTGTTCCGTCCTCCGCCACGCGCCATACCACCCCGGGAGCATCTCATAAGCGCAGCGTCTTGCTAACCGACTTGCAGATTATATTGTCTTTACAAGAACTTTACAGAACAATCAGGTGTTTATTAAGCTAGTATCGATCTTCCACTCCAAGCACTCCATGCCTTCTCTTTTCTGGCATTGTCTTTATAACGAAGATCTGTGATGTTGTATTATGTTGTCCACCTCCAAGATTAATCTCATGTCGTCCGTGGTGTTGTATTGGAGATGTATACAATATTTGGGGGCGGTCTTTTGGTAAATTGACTGGATATCGCCATCCCTATTTTAGTAACCGCTACCTGCAGATGCCATGATCACGATATGCTTCCTCTAGCCCGTAACACACATGGAGGCAGCATCCTTCCTGTAGAAATGCAATCCCGTTACAGGTGACTGCCACCCAGTGTACAAAAAGCATATGACATCTGAATAAACACGAAGGCAATCGGACATAGCAATGTGGTCAGGCTTTACTGCTACTACAGGTTTCTTTTCAGTAAACAATTGTCAGCATTTAAATGTCAGAAAGTCATTTCCAGATGCCTCATTTTATTATCTGCTCTTAAATCGGGCAGAAGAACCATATGTTTACATGATTTCAGCTTTTCCTGACAGGACATGATGCTTGCAGCAGGGAGGTGTGGGGAAATTAAAACAGGCTAATCATAACGCCTCAATAAATGTGATTACACTCTTACTGTTACTGTTGTTTGCAGGTGGACGGAGGCTGTAACATCGAGCTGCAGTTGAACCTTCTGGAGACAGTGTGCCACGTCGTCAACCCCAAACACTTTGAGGACTGTGAGCTCCGTGGAGAGGCTGCACGGGTAAACAAATGTTTGCTTAATCCATTTCTTTTATACAGTCAGAGCCCATTACTTAAGTTGTTATACGCTGCTGACATGATCAAACTTCAGTCTCACCATTGTCCTTGCTGATTCCTCACATCTGTTTCCACTTTTGTCTTCATAGAAGCTCAGTTTTTCGGGTCAGCAGCTTATAAAAAAAGTTCTGGGTTCTTTACATTGTTGGTATTGCATCCCACCACCCAGCAGCTTTTAGGCATGTTTCTGTTTGCTAGCAGACAGAATTGCCAAGGAGGAAACCTTCACGCAATACAAGTCAGTGGAGAACGGAGAGTTGTTTTCCCCCCCGGTGGGCTTGGCGTTCAGAGTATGACATGACGTGCTCTGTCTCTATCAGCCCTGTGTCACATTCATCTACAGCCAGATGGTGGACAAACTGATTTTGACATCTTGTCTGTAATGGAGAAGAAGTGAGGTATCTACAGTGAAATGTTGTCTCTCTGTTTCTCTGTAGGCGGTGATGGCTAACTGCACCGTAAAGATGAGCGTTAGAAATACTGACGCCAAAGTCACCAAGTATGAGTGTGACACGCGACAAGGTGGGCTTCTCTGTCATGTATCAGACTTTATTGCCAAACAGAACATTGATAATGGACACTTTTGCAGAAACCCTGGACCTTGGATGGGGTTTTTCTTTTTGTCACATCCAGTGTACCTTTTTACAATCATTCATTTCTACGATATCTGCACCTGGCATCTGTAGCATGGTTAAGGTTAGGCTATGGCAAATGGTTACTGCTTACTTTACTGATGGCCTGGGGAGGACTGCAGACAAAGTGTGATATGACTGCAGCAGAGGTCCGACCAAAAATCTGAGCACTGTGCTGACAGCTCCCTCCCAGCCAATTCAATTTGATAGAGCAACACCTCGGTCTAACAGAGATCTTCATCAGGCATGGTCAAAAATATGGTTGAAGCAGCCATTGACATACTTGGATGTTTTGTTAGATGGAGGCTTTTAGAATCAATCTGATCTTTTTGTTGAGCTGACAACATGAGTCTATCAAACTAATATTTCCTCTACGGCCCGCCCTACTCCTGGGGGAAGAAAGCTTGTTTGCAGTGTTGCTCTCATAACAAGAACTGTGTGTGTGTGTGTGTGTGTGTGTGTGTGTGTGTGTGTGTGTGTGTGTGTGTGTGTGTGTGTGTGTGTGTGTGTGTGTGTGTGTGTGTGTGTGTGTGTGTGTGTGTGTTTGTAGTAAAAACCAACCTGGAGATGGTAAGGATTTGCCCTGACTGTCCCAGTCTGGTCCCACTGAACAGTACTGAAGGTCTCAAGTCTGTTAATGAAGCTGTGAGCAAATTCAACCAGAACACCACCAACCAGCACTACTACATCCTGAAGGAAGTGGGACGGTTCAAACTTGGGGTAGAGAGAATCTCTCTCACTCACACACACACACACACACACACACACACACACACACACTCTTCTGTTTTTTGTCATTATATTACAGAGAGATGGGTTCTAGCAGCCTAAACATAACAAAATAAATGTTTGTATTAGGGCTGTCAATTGACAAAAAAAAAAATGTGAACAAGTTAATCACAGTCATGGGCTGTGATTAATGGGAAGAGTGTGGGGTCAAACTTGATAAAATGATTACTTTGCATAAAAAAATAACGCTTTATTTTTTTAGATTCAGCGCATGCGTTAATACGTTGACAGCCCTAGTTTGTATATATGTTTGTGAATTAATGCTGCTCAGTAATATCTGTAATCTCACATCTCACCTTCTCTTTCTCGTCCTGGCTCAGTACATGTTCTCTGCAGGGATGGCCTACTATGCTGAGTTTTCCCTTGTGGAGACTCATTGTCCAATGGGAAGCAGAATCAATCCGGAGGCATGCAAACCCCTCTGCCCTGACAGAGCTGTAAGTACAACTCACACACACACACACACACACACACACACACACACACACACACACACAGTGCGTTTCACTATCTTTGTGGGGACCCGTCATTGACATAATGCATTCCCTAGCCCCTTACCCTAACCTTAACCATCACAACTAAATGCCTAATCTTAACCCTTACCCTCACCCTAACAGAGATGGCAAAAGTACTCACTTCCCATACTCAAGTAGAAGTACAGATACTTTTACTAAAAGTAAAAGTAGCCTTGCGAATGACAACCATTTTTTATGCAAAGCTACCTGGACCACACAAATTTCAGATAAGGCCAAGGATGATTGGGAATGCCTTGCTGCTTGTCTGCCAAATTTCTGGGATCTCCGTTTTCTTCATTTTCAATCATGTCGCCGTCCATACTACTATGTGCTAACGTTACCGCCATCAAGCCGCAATGATTTGCTGCGAATGAATGCCGCCAAATCTGTTGAGTCGTCTTGTAGTGGTGCGGAAGTGCAATGTCTATTCCCATCCAATTAGATTGAATTCGGTGTTGATGACGCGAAAAATAATAACAGTAACTCCACTGAAATTATTTGAAACTAAAGTAACGAGCCAATTTTGTAAAATGTAAGGAGTAGAAAGTACCGATATTTGTGTTCAAATGTAAGGAGTAAAAGTAAAAAGTAGGCACAAAAATAAATAGTAAAGTAAAAATATCTGAAAAATCTACTTGAGTACAGTAACGAAGTATTTGTACTTTGTTACTTCCCATCTCTGCACCCTAACCATAACCTAATTCTAACCCTAATCCTACAACCAAGTCTTAACCCTCAAACAGCCCTTTAACCTTGTGGGGTCCAGCATTTTGGACCCACAAAGCTGTCGGGACCCCACAAGTATACTGTATTCCCAGTTTTTGGACCCCACGAATATAGTTAAACAAGAACACACACACACACACATACACACACACACATTGGAAAAATTCACAGCCACATTTTGACATGTTATGTACTGAATTTAAAAGAGACTATGATATGTAAGTTGAGCTTTACTTTCATGGGGAGATTTGATGAGTGAGCTCTACTTGCCTTTGGCTCTCTTGGTCTCTTAAGCCTCATTTATACTCGCCTGGCCACCGAGGCGCGGGCCTCTGTAGACGGTGCACGAACTACGAGCATGCACGGAGATGTTTATCCTTTACGCATTAATCATTGCAGTATTCTCCAAAACACCAGGGGGCCTAAAAACAAAATAGTCTGTGAATAAGCAAGAAGTAGCAGAGAAGTAGAGAGCGGAGGTAATAAGGAAAGCAGGTTGCCTGGCATCAGCAGGACACACATTCATGATAAACACCGCCGTACCGTCGTTTATCTCCAAATCTAAACTACAGTCGTCCTCTAACACTGTTAAGAACACTCTTTGACAAAACGATCTCTCAAGTTTTTCCACACAAAGCAAAATGCTTCTTCTTTTCTCTGTGTGGTGTCCCTCTCGGACCACTTATTTAAGGCTGTTTGACTCTCTGTGATCTGTAAATGAAGAATCATACAGATGTTGGTAGAGGCAAAGCTGATCGGCCAGTCCTCCAAGCCGAACATGTTGAAATTAGATGCACTGACTTGCGGAGCTGTGTGTGACGGCCGGAGAAAGATCAGAACTTTCACATGTGATACCAGAGACCATCTTTGAACAGAGACAGAGGTGACCATCTCCAAACATTATCATGTCACCTATTGCTTGTAATGTGAACTCTCCATCAGCTGATAAAGATCATGATATGTGGTTGAAATCTCTGGAAAAAGCTAGAATGTTGACCTTGAGTCGAGTTTTTTTTGTCAATGTACGTAAAAAAACATTGACAATCATGTTTTTTCTTACTTAACATTTATCATATTACTTATCGTTATAAAGTCTGACTGATCTGTACAGTAGTATGAGTCCAGGATCAGAGCTATGGTTTTGAAGGACAAGTAACAATACGACTGAGTGTGATGTTGAGTTCATCAGTTTCTCTCTCTCCTCTCTTCAAAGCATCATGCTTTCTGCAAGTCAACTTACTTCAGTTCAACCGGCCTCGAGTCACTTGAGTGTGAATTCTATCCCCCATCGGTGAGTCCACATCCTAATCATATGCGTTCATTTAATCTACTTCATGCTGAGACTGATCTGACTATCTTTCCAAAACTTCAGTTCTTCTTTTGGAATGTCTTGCTATATTTTACATTGTTCATTAGTCCTGTACCCATATTTTCGAAATGTGCAGTTTTATACAGATATATTATGAAGAAATACACTTCAACTAACTGTTGGCTCTGTTCTGAACAGAACACAACTGCCCTTGGCCCTGGTGAGAAAGAGCCCATATGCAGGCATCATGTGGGTGGCCCCCCTCCCTCCCGTCCCTGTGGCCCTCCTACCCATGGTGACGATGGCCATCGTCCCTATGTTGGCCATGGCTCCCCTCCCTCCCGTCCCTGTGGCCCTCCTACCCATGGTGACGATGGCCATCCTCCCCGTGTAGGCGGTGGCCATGGTGGACGCCATCATGCCAGCGATGGCCATCCTGACCAAGAAAAGCAGCATCATATGCCCCCATTCGGTTTCAAACACCAATTCCATGCCTTCCATCACTGCCGTGGATTGGACCCAGCTCTCCACCCCATTTGCCCCTGGCCTCGTCATTGGCACCGCCCCAGCCCCAGAGGCGAGGACTGAGTTATACCACACAACCATAACTGTTTGACAGTCTACCAGAAAAATTCTGTAACAGTCTCTAATGTATACGAGAAATAGAACATATTACTAAACATGTGAAATAAACAGTCATGGTGTAAATTTCTGTGATGAAACTTCTTTCATTGACCTGCCTTGTTCAGACATCACGGCTCAGAATGGCTTGAATTTGATCAGCTCATACATAAAGCTTTCTTAATATATTATTTTAAAGCAGCATTTGTGTATAGTAAGGTATGGTAAAGTGCACACTAAACTATGTACAATGAACGTTGAAACCAACTAGTTTGACACTAAAGCTGTATCACTGTTTGGTTGCAGCGTAAAGTCAACCAACCAGAATATTGTCAGGAATCCAAATTTGACCCGTTCTCAAAATGTCTATCTCAGAAATATGGGTTTCTTTTTAACTACCTAATTTTAATTACCCAAAAATAACATGGATGGATGATTCCATACAACACGCTTCGCGAGTACAACAAAACATTGGATCCCTACTTTCATTGAATTTTGGGTGTTTTATTCAATTTTTTTGCATTTGAATAAAACATTTGAAATGTTTGGGAACAGTACCCTCACTGAACGTTGACCCTTCTGTGATTATCCTTCCTTTAATATTACTCTAAATAATTCGTAATTTCTGCTTCTTTAACTCAAGAATTAGGTATAGTTTCCTATAAATTAGGTTTTTAATTGACCATGAATTCCAAAAATAAGTGTAAAACTATAGTGGTAGTAAGTTGGTGTTAGTGGTGCTTATACATGGTAGTGAAAAGAGGCGTTAGACGTAAAAAAAACCCCGCCAAAAACATTCAAAAAGGCGCCAAAATTGTCGAAAAAAAGAGACCAAAAAGGTTTGATTTTCACAAGGGTTAAGACAGACTCAACTTTTGGAGAGACGCAACCCCACATCATGCTGCGGTGGCCAATCATGTAACCAGAGATCAGACTTCTTCTGTCGGTGGTTTTTGAGCCAGAGTCCCGTACAGGGAACAGGAAACATCACTGCCACAAGAACGTTTTAAAACACCAAACACCAGCACTCCCTATGTGTGGGAAGTTGTCGCTTGGTGTAAAGATGTAATCAAGCCTGACCAATCACAGCCCCTGTAGCTGCTCCATGTGTGGGGCTCCATTTAATTTTAAGGCGTTGCAATGACAACAGATGAATAGAATGAAATACTAACCTTAACACATTGAATGGCACGAATATTTACTATTTTACACATTTTCAATTTGATGGGGACTTGAAGGGAGACGAAATAAAAGAAATGTAGATGTAAAACCAGGAGATACAGATGGGATGGAAAAGCTGTTTATTAAAGACTACACTTCATAACTGAAATACAGACAACAAAAAGAATATAAACAGTAACAAACTTAAGATACTATCATTTTAATTTGAAGACTTTGACACATTCTCCATGATCACTGGAATCCAGCATACAGAAGGTTTTAACAGCATTTCATGTATGCGTACAACATCAGTACACAACAATTAAAACATATACTTAAGGACAAGTGAGTTGTGAACAGAAGCCATGACGCGAATGGGGAGGTCATGGCTTCTCTCATGCAGAGAAGTAAGCAGACGCTACGGAGGGCTTTGTTGGCTGAGGGAACTCTGAAAAGGAAAATTAAGTTGTTTATTTCCATGAAGACTTCCAAATTATTACAACACTTTGTTTGCATTTCTTTAAACCAATCACAATGGTCTTGGGCGACGCTAAGCTCTGGACGCAGTCTCAGGAAGGAGCTTGTTTTGGTGGAACATTTGCGCCACGTACAACATTAGATTAACTGTTGACACAATACAGTAACGTGAGCTATTTAAATTAGCTGGATACATGGTTTAAGTGTATCTCCGTGTGTACTTCGTCCATAGCAATCCCACCTATCGCTCCCAAAACGTCCCAATTTGAGAGGAAATGCGCTAAACATATTCTTGGTATTTCTATTCTATTGTAATTCCTTCTAAACTTGACATTTTCAGCGTGTAGCGTACAAGCTCGAAGCTTGTTGTTTCCCGAAGAGAACAGAAACACACACAGAGAGAGGAAGGATGTCAGGCTTTATCCTGGAAACGTACTTCCGTTGATCCAGACTACACATGCACTAAAATAACCTGCGTGAAGCTGGCCCCCCGTGTCATCCAAAAATTATTAAAAACACTGCTATTCGTTTGTGCCATAAAAATGTGCGATTGTGCCGTTAAGGATTTTAAGTAATTAAACTTTACATTTTTTGGCCAGTGACATCACTCAGCCCCCCATCAATGTCCAAATCTCCCCAAAATTCTCTCAATGGTTTGTGCCGATTTGTGCCGTTAGAAAAAAACATTTGTCCTACTTCGGTTTTTACGTTGTCAGGCTTTATTTGTTACACATCTACTATTTGCGCTGCAAAAGGCTTCTGACACCAGCCATCACTCCCATGAACGGGACATTCTAAAACACTTAACGTGAAAAAGCCTAACGTGGTCATGAACACTTAAGCCTGTCAAAAAAACTAAACCGAAATCCAACGATTATAGAAGTTATCTGACGTTAACGTTTTCTCCTTCATTGGCGCCTATAAGCGAGGAAAAAGTGGTTTAATGTACCTAAACAATGATCAATGATTACCAAATTTATCTCTCGTATTGCTCCTCATAACCACTGAAAACTGTCAAAAAAATCTAACCCATAGTCCAACTATTATGGACGTTATCTGACATTAAGCGTTTCTGCTTCACATTTTCAGCAGGGCAGCGGAGCGGCTGTGGGTTGACTCTTCACGGTTCTCATGGGCTTTATAAGTCATAACGTGAAAAGGCTTAACGTGGTTTAATGTACCTAAACAACGATCAATCATCACGAAATGTCTCTCTCATATTGCTCCTCATAACCACTGAAAACTGCCAAAAAAACTGAACCCAAAGTCCAATTATTATGGACGTTATCTGACATTAAGTCTTAACTTGCCTGGTGTCAGAAGCCTTTTGCAGCGCAAATAGCAGACGTGTAACAAATAAAGCCTGATAATGTAAAAACCGAAGTAGCACAAATGTTTCTTTTAACGGCACGGCAACGATTGAGACCATTTTGGAGAAATTTGGACATTTGGGGGCTGGGTAATGTCACTGGCCAGAAAATGTAAAGTTTAATTACTTAAAACCCTTAACAGCACAAACTATAATTTTTAAGGCACTTAAACGAATAGCAGTGTTTTTAATAAATTTTGGATGACACGGGGGGGGCCAGCTTCACGCAGGTACTAACATAGTGCCCTGGTACTAACACGGTGTCCTTGAATGCCGAGAAAGGCGCCTTTAAATAAAATGTATTATTATTATAATAATAGACCGGAACATTATATAATTGACCAAAACGAAGAACAGAGACGCTCAAATTAAAACACACACACACACACACACACACACACACACACACACACACACACACACACACACACACACACACACACACACACACACACACACACACACACACACACACACACACACACACACACACACACACACACACACACACACACACACACACACACACACACACACACACACACACAATTCTAGATCTGGGCAATATATCGATATCGTAATATGAGACTAGATATCGTCTTAGATTTTGGATATAGTAATATCGTAATATGGCATAAGTGGTGTCTTTTCCTGGTTTTAAAGGCTGCATTACAGTAAAGTGATGTCATTTTCTGAACTCAGACTGTTGTAACTGTTCTATTATTTGCCTTTACCCACTTTGTCATTATATCCACATTACTGATGATTATTTATCAAAAATCTCAGTGTAAATATTTTGTGAAAGCACCAATAGTCAACACTACAATATCGTTGCGGTATCGATATCGAGGTATTTGGTAAAAAAATATTGTGATATTTGATTTTCTACATATCGCCCAGCCCTACTTTATTCTCTGCTCAGAGCGCCATTACTTCACTATGTGTTTACAAAGCTAATATTAGTTTGCTGCTATATTAATGTCTGAAATTCGAGTACAGAACCCTTGAAGAGGCTTCTTAAAGAAGTGTTAAATTTGCGACCGAATTTGGTGTTGTGTGTCGTTACCTTGTAGGGCTGTACTTTATCAAATAGGGAAACTAGTTGAGTTGTACTGTACATTAACTTGGAAACAGTCTTACAAACCAACATGCAATAGAGTCATGAAAAGGTCGTGGATCTAGTCCTGCCTGAAAGAATGATCTTTCTGCCAAATGCCCAACCTCTGCTCTCACACCAAACGCTTTGAAATACTGACGCTGGAAGAGATCAAACCAGTATTCACTGTTTGATGGACATTGTAATGATGTTACCTTTGCTAAGCAGATTAGACGACAGACCATAGATTGGGATGCTATCGTCTCTCCTCTCAAAGTACTTTGAATCCAGACCTGCAGAGTCTCCCCTGAGGACAGAACACACACACACACACACACACACACACACACACACACACACACACACACACACACACACACACACACACACACACACACACACACACACACACACACACACACACACACACACACACACACACACACACACACACACACACACACACACACACACACAGTTAGGTAATAAAAGTGTTTCTGAATCTGACACGACAACTGGCTGTCCGTCAAGAACTAAACTCACGTGTGTCTGGCGGGCAGCTGTGCAGATCGCTGTTCAGCAGGAGTCCCATCAAGTCTGGCTGTCTGAGGATAGAACTGAGCCTGGGGGAAGAAAAAAAAAACTGGCTGTAAATCTGTAATTGGCCTCAGCATTAACACTATTTTTCACGTGAGGCACGTGGCTTTAACATTATAACTGATGCAATGTATATAATGTGCGATTGGTTCCGTTTCTCCTACCCTCAGTCCAGTTGTTGTGGACAGAAGTGGAGGACTGTCCACAGATTCATGAGTCTTCCTGGACAGCTGCTTCTCATTCAGCTGCTTGTTAAGCCAATTGATAACTGTGGTTAAAGACAAACGCAACAGAAGATGAGTCGTGGTCAAAAAAACGGACCAGGTCCATTGACCTTTAAACTAGTACACTCGCATAGACTGGATTTTTATTGAAGGAGCAATTTTAACATTTCACCAAAGTAATTTGTGTAAAAAAATAAAATAAAAAACTATGACACAAACTATTATTCAAGTGAGTATTTTCACGCGTCTTCAAACGTGTCAGGAGTGGCTCTTATCCTTGTCTCCCCCTGGAATAATAACTAACCGGCATGCAGTGAGGCAGTGAATGCTCCGCCCTCATGGGTCCGATCACAGCGGCCTCGACCGAAAAAGCAGGGGGACACTCCTCCTCTAACGGCTCGATAAAGGTTGTGTTTGCGAGCATCAAAACGTCAGTCTGAACTCCGGTGGAACGGACGTAGTTATGTAGCATCTGTGACTACGTTAGCATCAGCAGGCTAACTGACGAGTGTGCTATGTTACACCTGAGTTATTAATATTGCACATCTGTTCATGTGCGCAGCAAGAGTCAAGAGTACAGTAACCTGTAATATAGTTTCATCTCAGTTTTAACTGTGTACCAGTTCTCACTGAGACTGTGCAGTTGCTCAGATCTGATTGGGTAAAGAAAAGTATGCGGCGCATTCTGAGTGGAAGTAGGTCAAGCCGTGGTTCAGCCTCTCTGCCAGCAGATGGCAGCACAGCCACAGTAGTCTTCTGTCTATAGAGGAGATTGCTGTCTATTTCATTTGGGATTTCACGTTTATGTATATTATTAATATACATGTATTTTATATTTGTATGTACAGTGCTAAGCATAAATGAATACACCCATGCTAAAGTTGACTAAAAAGAGGAATTAAAAAAAAAAAAAAAAAAAAAACATCTTTTGGAAATTGATCTTAATGGCTTAATTAAAAAAAAAAAAAAAAAAAAAAAAAAAGGAGGAAAAATCCAAGCTTTAAAGACACCAATTTTCTTTGTGAATGAATAATGTATCGTAAATAAATAAATGTTCTTCCTTAAAATACAGGGGGCATAAGTCAGTCCACCCCTATGTTAAATTCCCATAGAGGCAGGCAGATTTTTATTTTTAAAGGCCAGTTATTTCATGGATCCAGGATACTATGCATCCTGATAAAGTTCCCTTGGCCTTTGGACTTAAAATAGCCCCACATCATCACATACCCTTCACCATACCTAGAGATTGGCATGGGGTACTTTCCATAAGATCATCTCTCAATGCAAATCAAACCAGCTGTTAGGCTAACTGAAATAAAACCATGCCAATCTCTAGGTATAGACATACCTAATTTTTTAGTTTAAAAAAACCCAGAAATTCTGAGTTATTTTGACTAATAGTTGAGATCAGAGGATGTTGAGTGGCTCACACAATGGTTTATGTAAAAAAAAAATTCAAATGCTATGGAATTGAATCAAACACCTAAAATTCAAAATTCATAAAAAAAAACTTTGAAAATGGGTCAAATAGACCCGAGAACAATACAAGGGTTAAATGAGAGAGACACGCTTCCTCACCATTCTCATTGGTTTTTAACACCTCTCTGCTTTCATTTAGCTTCTGTACAGTCGTCTCCAACTGCTCCTTCAGCCTGGACGCCTGCAACATACAAACTACGTTTTCATCCACTTCGTCAAAAATCAGTTACGTTGTATTCATGTGCGCTGGGGTTAGCAGGTGCAGGACAAGACGCGTCAAGCTAGGCACTATATATATATATATATATATATATATATATATATATATATATATATATATATATATATATGGTAGCCGCGGTGTTCCCGGCGCGCGCCATGAAATGACGTCACCACGGCTGTCGTTTCCAGCGCGATGGCCCCCGCAAGCTGTCGTGGCGTGTTGTCGTGCGCCTCTTGAGTTTTTGTTACTACGCGACTACTGCAGGCGCTGCACTTTCAGTTCAACATGGTTGGCTGGGAAGAACTGGTCAGCCTGTACAAACATCTGTACGTTTGCTGAGGCCAATACGATAAAAAGGCCTTAGTTTTAATTGGACACTTATTTTTCTTGTTGTGTGTTTGGAAGTCATTCACCATCTCTAGAATAAAGTATATTGAAAACTTAGTTTTTAAATATGTATGAAGACTTAGAGCAGACCTTATGTTCTTTTTGACAGCATGTATAAGTGTGTGTGTGTGTGTGTGTGTGTGTGTGTGTGTGTGTGTGTGTGTGTGTATTAGGGGTGTGACGAGACACCCAGCTCACGAGACCAGACACGAGATTTTAACATTATTTTACAGAAAACTTCAATGAATGAATAAATAAATAGTCCTTAATTCAATCGAAAGTCACAAAATGAAAACCGAGCGCTGAAAGGTTTCGCCATAAACTCAAATGACTGGCTTCTCTCCTGTATAACTAACAGTTACACCTTTACTTATTCCATATGTACGGTGGAGAGAGAGTCTCTTCACTCAGAGAACCGAGGTTACAACATAACTAAGCGGTTTCTGGCTAGTCTGGCTATCACCACACCAAGCTCAATCTTTTTCAGATTGAACATTAGAGAGAAGACACACCAGCCCGATAATCGGCCGTCGGACCGTCTGGCGAGGTCGGTGACTCGAGTCTGTTCGGTGTGTTCCGTGCCGTCGGCCTTCTGGAGGAGCCGTCGGCCTTCATTTGGGCCGACCCGACATGTTCAGTCGGAGACAGAGCAGTCGGGACTCACCCGTAAATGGGGAGCGGATGAGCCTCTCAAAATCTGACGAAAATCTTTTAAACTGACCTTTGTCGATCTGAAATGAAGACAGATTCAGAAACGGCACGGCCTATTTCTCGCTTAAAATGTTTTCAGAAACACGTTTCGGTGAACTACTTTAGTCCAATATGAGATTGTATTCTGAACAAGCCGCCATGACAGTCTGGCTGTGAATTTCCGGAAAAAAAGGACCACGTGACGCGATCGTCCAATCAGCTGCCGGTTTTCATTTTCTGGGAAATAATCGGACTGTTAATGGAAACAATACAGAGCAGCGCCGCCTGCTGCTATGGAGACGTATTACGCGCAGAGCATACGCTCAAGTCTGTGTCGCCTCAGTGTGTTCTGAAGCATTTTTTGGACCTCGTGGACCCGACTGATCAGTCCAACTGCCTTTTCTGCCGACGGTCGGCCCGTCTGGCTGGTGTGTCAGGGCCCTTAGTCTGGGGAGTCTGCTCTGTATTTTCTACCGCACAAGAGGCGTGATCAACGGGCATAGTTCAAATGACTCTGTACCCAAATCGGATAGTCCTTCAACCAATTAGACCAACGGTCCGGGGTGACGTAGCAGCGACAGCGGCATCAACGGGTTGCTGCCAATGTGTATTCTAACAATCCAACGCGGTTTCTCCCGCTATCGCTCTGCAAAAGTAAACTCATAGTCAACTTTGGGGAACGAGCGGGGGATTTTCTATGCTAATTTCGAGGCTGCTGCTCTGCACTTGTGTACCAATATCGCGAGACACTTTTTTTAACCTCGTTTTTTTACCACATTTAATCTCGCGAGATCTTGTTGGGACGACGTGTGTATGCGTGCGTATGCGTGCGTGTGTGTGCATGTGAAGACCTACCTGCTCCTCCTTGGTGCTGAGCTGCTGCCGAGCGCTCTGCAGATCCTTCTCAACATTCTCCAGTTTTTCAGACGTTTCTTGGAGGACCTTCTCCTGGGACACAGTCACTGTGTTCTTGACTTTGATTTTTCCAACCAGGCCTCGAACCTCACCCTGCAGCTTCTTAATGATGCCGTTAGCCTGGGCTCAAAACAAACAGGAGGGGGAAGAAACAGACGGTGCAGTTATACACAATTTATTAGGTACACCACCAGGTGTTGATATTATTATTATTATTATTATTATTAATGTGTGCAGGTGTGTTTGTGGTGGAGACGGACTGACAAACGTGGCCTGATCCTGATATCATGTATATGTATACTGTAGCAGAGGGGCAGCCTGCATGCAGCTTCACAGACCTTTATCAGCTCCTCAGACAGGGATTTCACCGTGGCCTCGAGCTTTTTTATCTGACCTTCTTTACTTTCAGCATTTTCTTCCATTGATTCCTAAAAACATAGAGGTTAAGATTAGACTGAAAAACAATACCTTGTTGTTGACCGTAGCACACTGATAACAGAACTCCACAGACTAGTGTAACACAGTATACTGTAGGTGTGCAAGCAACAGCCAACCAAGACCCTGAAGAAGACCCGTCAGCCATTGTAAATGCATACTGCCATGTCAAATAAAGAACTTTTCATCAGGTCACAAAGCCTCCAGAGTGCCTCGGATGATTTTTTTGGAGGAGACTTGCACGTGAGAGCAGATTCTAGCCGTGCAGTGAGCTCTTCACAAGATGGAAGACGCACAGCACACCTAAATAACAATAATGAAAACACCTGAAGTATCCAAAGAGCACCTGTGCAGTATGTGATCACCACAAAGAGCCTGTAAGAATGAGTCTGGTGTTCTTCCAGACCAACTAATCAGAGTGAACTGAATGCATGGGTCGGTGCGGAGGTGTTCATGTGTGTGCAGGCACTGAAGAATAAAACACGTTAAAAAATGATTTGATTTTGGACTCCCTGTCCCCGTTTTTGCTGTGGCGGGGCGAGCTGCTGTACCTTCTGCTGCTGCGTGGCTTCCAGCACGTCTTTGGTGCGGCGCATCAGCTGATCCTTGTCTTTGACCTCCTGCTCCAGAACGGCCACTCTCATCTGCAGCTGGCTCAGCGCTCGCTCACCGTCATGGACCGCCGAGTCCAGAGCACCGTTCTCCCTCCGCAGAGACAGCAGCTGCTGCTTGGACCGCTGGCACTCCTACACACACACACACACACACACACACACACACACACACACACACACACACACACACACACACACACACACACACACACACACACACACACACACACACACACACACACACACACACACACACACACACACACACACACACACACACACACACACACACACACACACACACACACACACACACACACACACACACACACACGAAAAAAATGTAATGTCCGCAACACTGCTTTAAACTCCCGTATTTAATATAAATGCAATGTTTCCACCCTAGGGACTTCGCCGTCCAAACGAAGACGCAAGGGCGGCGTTTTCGAATTTTTTCACCCTGGGACCAGGTTTCAAAAAAAGTGCGTCTTCAGGCAGTGCATTGACAGGATTCTGTTTGGACGATCAGCCAAAACAACGCAAAACGTGTGCGTTTACACCAAAAAGCGTTTCCGTGTGGATGGCCCCTTAGTGTGGACTTTACACCCTTTCCTAAGAGAGAACTTACTGCACGCACAGCTGCTGCAGCAGACTGACAGTCAGAGACTAGCTGGGAACACAGTGGAGCTACAGAGACAGAGATTTCCCTCCATAAACAGCTGAGAGACCGACACAAACACACAGACTCCTGACCAACCCTTGTGTTGCTCTGTACCTGCTGGATGTGGAAATACAGTTCAACATACTGGTTGGTGACGTTATGGGCTGGGGCAGCACCATATGAGGAAAATATCCCATAAGCGATAACGTTGTTGAATATTTCAATAACAATATTACTTGCGATGAAGAAACAGATATTAAATTGTTCTCGGTTTTGCATTTCAGCTGCTTTCAGTATTCTGCTAAAATACAACAAATTGCTTGTTGAATTTAAAACTAATAAAAAAGGAAGTCATTTCTAACATTCTTTCAATAAACAAATGTATTAACCCTTGTGTTGACTTCGGGTCACATTGACCCGTTTTAAATGTTTGTTTTATATCAGAAAATATGGGACGTAGAAATAAGCGCTGAAAATGTGTACAAGAAAAACGTAAACATTTAAAACGTTGGAAAAAGCAAAAACAAACTATGAAAAAAAGGCGTCAAAATCGTCAAAAATCTTGTTTTTTTCAAGTTTGAAGGGAAGACAATTAAAAACATTTAATTGAATATAAAAAGGCACCACTAAAAAAAAAAAAAAAAAAAAAAAAAAAAAAAAAAGAATGACTTTCTCCTGATATTTTCTTTCAACTAACACAACAAATCTCGGAGTGTATTTCATGATGAGTACCAGTTGATATCGTGAAGAAGATTAAAAAAAAACGATATATTGTGCAGCCCTAGTATGGACCCAGCAGTCATTCGTGGTGCACTCACCTCCTCGGCGCCCAATAATTTGATCTTCAGGTCTCTGATGAGCGCCTCGTTCTTGTACTTCCTCTCGGTCAGCTCTCTGCTGGAGGCCTCCAGCTCCGACACGCGGCTCTGAAGTTGCTGGCTGCTCTGCTTATGAGCGCTCTCCAGCTCGTGGCGGAGCTGCTCCGTCTGCTGCTGAAGCCTGCTCTGGTACTGAAACAACAGCGGGAAGACACAAACGGCTCTCACAAGTCCAGCTCCATGCTGCTCGGTGTGTTCCTGACCCAACAAATCCCTGCATGTGGCAGAGGCTCAGGTTGGGAGGGACTTGTATTGCGCTGTGTGGGCAGATGAGGCGTCTTACCTCTGCAGCCTTCTCTCGCTCCGACTGCAACTCCTGAGAATGGCGGCTGGACAGGGAGCTGCTCTGACTCGTCCACTCTGAACGCAGTTTGTCCAACTCTTTAGTCTTCTCGGACAGAGTCTGCGAGGGGAAAAACAGACATGTTAAGATGAGATCCGGTTCTTTTTTTTAACCACTGCAATAAAGTGGATAACACTTCCAGGGATTAACAGACAAAGAGCGTTACAGCTGGCCTCTCATAGGGCTGGGCGATAAAAATGTTACACCAAACCCCATTTTAATTTTCTATTTAAAAACAAATGTACTCTTTATTTTGTTCTGATTTTACACACACTGAGACCAGAGAGAGAGAGAGAGAGAGAGAGAGAGAGAGAGAGAGAGAGAGAGAGAGAGAGAGAGATATTTGTTCCGCATCAGACACCGAAAAAGCGAACCAATTCCAAACGGATGAAATCGTGCCTCTCTTTGGAACGACCTCTTCCGTGTTAACCGCCATGTTGTGTGTGTGGCTGTAAGGAAAGCGGGGGTGGGGGGGCTGAGCCCACTCTCAACTTACGGAAGCCTAAAAGGCCCAGACACACAGAGCCAACAGCCAAACGTCAGCAGAAAAGGCACTTTTACTGAGAGAAGTGCCTCGGAACGCACCAAAGCGACAAGACGCAATACGTCTCCATAACAGCAGGCGGCGCTAATCTGTATTGTCGCCCAAAAATGAAAACCGGCAGCTGATTGGACGAATGCGTCAAGTTCGTCCAATCAGCGTTCAGAATACGATCTCATATTGTACTAAAATAGTTCACCGAAACGTGTTTCTGAAAACATTTGAAGCGAGAAATAGGCCGTGCAGTTGCTGAATCTGTCTTCATTTCAGATCAACAAAGGTCAGTTTAAAAGATTTTCCTCAGATTTTGAGAGACTCTAGTCACGCTCATTCACGGAAAAAACGATTTTCATTCAAAAACAATTCGCCCTAAACGTCAAATTCGAGTTAATCGATAACACTGATTTATCGCCCAGCCCTAGCCTCTCATTTGATAGCAGCTGAACGTGCACAGAAAGCACACCTGTTGAGCGTAGCTGAGCTGCCTGGACAGATCGTCTTCAGTCTTCTTCAGCTTCATCTCCAGGGCCTGCTTCTCTGCCTGAAACATGGAGATGACATGTCTTTTAAAAAGGGCTGATGGGAGGATTCCACTGAAACTTTTACTTTAACGTTCCTCAGCGGAGGCCTCTATCTCCCTAACATATCCATGTGAAGGTTTGCATATCTGTCGATTATCCAATTAAAAGACATTTCCCCTCAGCAGCTCTGTTTAAAAAGGCCAGAAAGCACGATGATGATGATGATGATGATGAATGAGCCAACCTTGAGAGAGGACAGACACACTGCCAGATAGTCTTTAACCTCTTTGTCAGAGCCTGGGACCAGCCGCAGAGACAAGTGGTTCAGGTGTTTGAATGCATTGGTCTCTACAACACTGAAGCTGGCCGGCCCATCGAGCACTGCAGACGGACTGGACAGGTGCAGGAGGAACCTGTGGGAAAGGTCAGAGGTCCTGTTTACTGGAGTACTTTACACACATCGCTAGCATTTAGTCCACATTTAGTTTAGATTAAACTCCCACCAGCTGATGAAAGCGTGCCATGTTCACCCTGGGAGTCTGAAACTATCTAACCAACTGATCTCAGCATTTGCACTTTTGTCTGTATCACAACACAATATATATATATATATATATATATATATATATATATATATATATATATATATATATATATATATATATATATATATATATATATATATATATATATATCCATCCATCCTCATCCGCTTATCCTGGGTCGGGTCCTGCGGGCAGCAGCTCCAGCAGGGGACCCCAAACGCCCCTTGCCTGAGCCACATTAACCAGCTCCGACTGGGGGATCCCGAGGCGTTCCCAGGCCAGGTTGGAGATATAATCCCTCCACCTAGTCCTGAGTCTTCCCTGAGGCCTCCTCCCAGCTGGACGTGCCTGGAACACCTCCCTAGGGAGGCGCCCAGGGGGCATCCTTACCAGATGCCCAAACCACCTCGACTGGCTCCTTTTGACGCAAAGGAGCAGCGGCTCTACTCCGAGCTCCTCATGGATGACTGAGCTTCTCACCCTCTCTCTCACGGTGCAGATCCATTTTTTTGCGACATGACTGAAGCGTGGTGTCGCGACATAATACATCGAACGAATCACGTGGGTCTGGCTGCTCGAGAATTTCTAATCGACTGTCATGGCAGCTCGGACGGAATACAATCTCATATTTTACAAAAATAGTTCACCAAAATGTGTTTCTGAAAACATTTTAAATGGGAAATAGGCCGTGCAGTTGCTGAATCGGTCTTCATTTCAGATCGACAAAGGTCAGTTTGAAAGATTTTCGTCTACTTCTACTGGATAGTTGCGTCGATTCATTTGCATAAAGATGGGCGTCGGACAGCTTTTTTGACGCGCAGCGTTTTTCCAAATGCAGCGCCACCTTCCCGGGATGCCTTGCGGGCGCATTAAAGTCGCCCGACGTCACCCATAGAAATAAAGTGGAGCAGGCCGCGACAGAAGCGTCGCACGGCCAGGTGGATCTGCACTGCCGCCAGCCACCCTCCTGAGGAAACCCACTTCTGCCGCTTGTAACCTGGATCTCGTTCTTAGGTGATGATCACAAGATACATGATCACAATATTTAATGAACAATAAAATAAACATGGACTGACAGCAATCATGGAGTGTGCAGCTGAATGTATCTGGTTGGACAGAGTGGTGTGGTGGTACCTGGGATTGTCTGACTCCTGCTCAGAACAGCACAGATTCAGCAGGTCGATAAACTTCTGAGGAAATGATGCAAAGTCTATGAGGAGCCCCTGCTGCACCTTCAGACTACACAAACAGCGAGACAGACAGGAGAAGTCAGAGAGAGGGAAAACACAGCTGCTTTCTGACATCCTACAGTCAAACACCGATCATCTACTCACCTTTGGAAATCCTCTTCCGATATGGACAGGTTGAAGAGAAAGTATGGATCCATATCATCGGTAAGTCTTACTAGAAGATCCTAATACCCACAAAGAAGAAAGCCTGTCTTTAATAGCATATTGGTTACACTGAAAACTGCAGCCTCAAAATTAGCCATTTCATTAAAACTACCAACTGTTTATGCCAAACTCACCCTTTTGTGAACTGGACTGGTTGTCAACTGGAGGTCAATGGTGACACGGATATTAGCTTTCCTGTAAAATAAACAGTTCAAACTGATAAAACTGGCTTCATGCAGTCTGTATCACACAGATTATTTAAAAAGATATTATTGGTGATAGATCATGTAACAGTTTCCAATAGCAACAAAATTAATATCAAGAACTTTTCTGGAACTCAGGACTTTTTTTCCATAAGAGCGCGCAAAGAGCACAGCTGATGGCAGGATGAGCAGCTGTCTCTCTCTGCGCTGGAACCAGAGGAGCATCATGGACTCACATGACCCGACCCTGGTCAGCAAGGACCACCACGGACCGGCTCTGTGACGCCATTACGGACCGGCTATGCGACGCCACCACGGACCGGCTCTGTGACGCCACCACTATGTGTCTTGAACAGGTGGGGTTCTTATTTGGTTAACAGGTTTGGCCCGTCCTCCCTTTGTTTTGGCCCGCCATGGCATTTGACATGCTCATGCTTATTCTCCTCTTATTTTGAAGGTGCTGTAACATCCGAACTGTAAGACTACGGAACGTCCATTTTGTGCAGCTAAAAAGTACCACTAGTGTCCTCGCCTAACAGTGTCTGACTTTTTGCAGTATTTAGCATACTGTATAAAAATTAGCTCACCAAGAACCTGTGAACCACAATCCCAAACTGGCAGTTTGATTTTCTGTGTACTGAATTGTTTACCTAAAGTAAACTTCTTTGACTTTTATGCACATCATGTATTTTTTTTAAATATTAGTTTTTCTAAAATTATACTTAAAATCCCAATATATCGCCTTACGCACAGTATCGAAATATACTGCAATATATTGAATCGTGACCCATGTATCGTGATACGTATCGTATCGCCATATTCTTGCCAATACACAGCCCTAACTTCACTACTAAATGTCATACGTAAGAAACACAATTATAAATATCTATCCATGTAATATAAATTCTCCTTCAACAAAACATTAATAATCTATGTAATATTGGCACATTTTGTGCTTTATGGATACCTAGAGACTTCATCTGCTTTATGGAACAAAAGATTTACAACCTCTTAATTTGATTTTCCTAACACAGATGCAGCTTTTTAAAATCTATTCCTGTTCTTGAAGCTTTTAAAACGAATGTTAGTTAGGCTACTCTTATGTGTTCAACTGTTGTCAGCTGGGTCCAGGTGAGCACATGAACAATCATTCAATATTACAAACAAAAACACCACGTTCATTATTTACTAGAATCAACTGACTGCAGTCAACAGACACCAGGGGGGTAGTGCACAAAAGTAGAATTTATAAATCCAGGACAGGATAACCGACAAAGCGAGGCTTGACCTAGTCTTATCTGTGCATCCTGGCTACCATGAAGATCAATTACAACCGATCGATCGATTTAATTAATCGACTTAACCGATCGATCGATTTAATTAATCGATCGATCGATTAATTAAGTCGATTAATTCTCCCTCTCTCTAACATATTTACTCCCACTGCTAGCTTTTCAGGCACAGTGTACAACAGCTCGTTTGTGGAAATAATTAGCCTATCTCCTTGAATGGTTTAAGAGTGGTAGTTCGTAAATGTATATTTTAGACTGTCAGTCAGTCAGTCCGCTTCTGCCACACTTTTTTTCTTTGGACATAGAAAATAAAGACACTGAAGAAACTGGACTCTGAAATCTAGAAACTATGAATTAAGTGATAAATTCCATGCACACTGTAAACAATTAATGTAACAGATTGTATTCATCAGCTATTTCCCCCCCGCAAAATATAAGGTAAAAAACCATTGACGTGTCCTCTCCCTGTTGTTACATGAATGTACAGTAGCCTACAACACTAGATAGTGGTCCAGTGAACTAAGACTACAAAGAGGGAGGATTGTACAATTATTAAAACCTATAATAATTGTTCAATCTTCCAAAATTATAGTCCCAGTTCACTGGAGACAAAACAAATTGTGTGCTAAGAATGCCAAATACAGTGCACATGGAAGAGGAACATACATGGTCCTTTGTTAAAGAATACTAAAAGAAATGAATCTAAAATAATTAAAGGTAAGGTGTATTTGTCCCTGACCAGTCTGCCATTGTTAGAACCACTAACACGTGTATAGCACTTTATATATTATCCTTCATCACTGACTTCATTTAAATCAGCCTTTTCTAATTATCTCCGTAATATATTCACCAAACTTCTAACAAGCAGTTTTCATACAGAAATATAACAGTAACAATGACTGTCACATTAATAATTATAAAAAATAATGGTCACAACTTTAAATAATAACTCTAACCCACTCAACAGCAACATGCACCCGTTGTATTTTAATGCAGGCTGATAACAACAGGGTAAAACCACTGCTGAGTGAACAGAAAAGGCTCCAGGATTAATACATGGCTGGCCTGGTCAGGAGCAGGCTAGCTGCACACAATACATCTCTACGGTAATTTAGGTGCCTCCGCTTTTGTGTAACTGAGTCAAGGCTAAATTAATCCAGGTTAACTGGAATATCCCGGCTTAATCCCTTATCCTGGTTTTGTGCAATATCCCTCAGGTGCTCATCACGTGGCGCGAACGTTAAACCTGATGACGCTAACGTTACACCTGATGACGCTAACGTTACACCTGATGACGCTAAAGGCTGTTTTAGCCTACACCTGATGACGCTAACGTTTCTTCTGCTTAACATTAGCTGCTGCTCAGAAAGACGTCTGTCTTGTGAATAAACAAAGTGTCTCTGACCTGTCCACGCAGTTAATTAACCAAGTGTCTCTGACCTGTTCCCGCAGTCAAACAGAGTCGCTGACCTGTCCCCGCAGTCAAACAGAGTCGCTGACCTGTCCCCGTAGTCAAAACAAAGTGTCTCTGACCTGTCCTCGCAGTCCCTGGCCCTGACGTGGACGTGCAGCGTCTTGCTGAACAGTGTCTCCATGTCGGACCACAGGGAGCGGCAGAGAGTCCGTCAGTAACCCGGCTAGTGCTCCTTCACTCGGACATGTTGTTCTATCTTTCTCAGTGTTTGGATTTGGCGCTTTGAGCCGCCAACTATCGCCCTGGAAACGGAACAGGAATTCTCTTCGTCTTCTTCCTAATGGCGGTTGGAAGCAGCTTGTGGGCGCGTTCCCGCCCCCTGCTGGTGGAGCGGAGTTTGAGCAGGAGAGCAGCAGCAAACCAAACTAAATGATTCCTGTTACTAATTAAATTATTATGTACTTTCCCTGTAGTCTTTCCCAGCAGATGTCCCAAAGTAACACTGTGTTAATCAATCACTCAGTCCTGATATTGATTCCTTTCTTTCCTCATATCGTAGCCATTCAGTCCTTAAGTATGTTGCACCATGGGGTGGCCTCTAGCTCACCCAGTAAGAGCGTTTTGCCCCATGTTGGCTGAATCCTGCAGCGGCCCGGGTTCGAGTCCGGCCTGTGGCCTTTTGCTGCGTGTCATTCCCCCATCTCTCTCCCCCTGTCACATCTGTCCACTGTCACTACAATAAAGGGAAAAGCCCCAAAAAAAAAAAGTATGCTTCACTACTGTGGTGCTGCCTGTTTTGAGTGGTTGGATATATTCACAAGTACATCTCCTGCTTCAGAAACACAAGCTGCTCTGGCACAACTATACATCATGTGTGATGGAGACGCTGTGCTCCAGTGGACACCGGGTCTTACAGTCACAGTGCTCAAGGACGTTGCTTGTGTCCGTCGTCTCCTGGAACGTTTCTGAATTTTCCAGGTTTTCTTTTCTGGGACATCACAGGGAAATACACATATCTGTCCGACACCTTCTGGGTTTTACTCTTGACTCTGTTGAAGTGTGAACACAAATCAGTAATTCATTACAGAACAGAACAAATATCAATAAATCACAGATCAACAGTTATGTCTAAACTTTTGTTTAGACATAACTGTTACAATTTCAATTTCACTCTTACAATGTAAACAATCAATATATCCTGAATGAGAGAGCCTGATGATTTCAACACTGACTTTAGAGAGCAGCAGAAGGCTATGTGTGTGTGTGTGTGTGTGTGTGTGTGTGTGTGTGTGTGTGTGTGTGTGTGTGTGTGTGTGTGTGTGTGTGTGTGTGTGTGTGTGTGTGTGGCTGGCTGCTGGCCCTTCATGTAATGAGGCTGTGCTGTTTCCCTTTCAGTAAAAGTCCCCAGCCAGGGCCCTGTGCTCAAACAAGTTTATTAAATAAAGGGTCAGGGGTCTTCAGTTAGTTTGCCATGTGTGGTTTTATTTTCCTGCAGACATGATGAAGCCATGACAAGGGCAGGCCTGTTGTTAATGCAGTCTTCCTCTGCTGCTGCTCTGTCTGCTTTGCTCTGTGTCTGCTCTGTTTTCTCTGCTCAATGTGTCTGCTCTGTGTCTGCTTTGCTATGTGTCTGCTCTGCTCTGTGTCTGCTCTGCGTCTGCTCTGTGTCTGCTTTGCTCTGTGTCCGCTCTGTTTCTGCTCTGTGTCTGCCCTGTCTGATCTGCGTCTGCTTTGCTCTGTGTCTGCTCTGCTCGGTGTCTGCTCTGTCTGCTTTGCTCTGTGTCTGCTCTGTCTGGTACTACTGCTACTGCAGACTGATGTGTGTGATTGGGGAACACTCTTGCCAATAATGTCCTCCACGTGAGTGTAGTCTTTACACCTTCATGGATCCTTGCTGGATGGATTCTCATTTCTCACCTGTACTGAACAACATGGCCATCTCTAATCCTCTGCAGCGTTGTTTAAATGCAGGGCTGTTTCTGTTTCCTGTCGGGGCGCCCGCTAAGACTGCAGACAGGCCTCCACACTCGTCATGATATGAGCAGATATGAATAACATGAACAATCAGTTGTGGTATAGCTTTTTTATTGATGGTATATTTTTGCATAGGGAAACATACTCATTTCCAGTAATGAATTCATCAGCATTTGCTGATAGCAATGGCTAAATATGGTTATAATGACATATTATCAAAGATGTTAATATCCCCCACAGCAGAACAACATTAGGTCAGAAATACTGGTTCGGACAGCTGTCACTCATTCAAACAGGGACAGAAAGACAGACCCTGGACAGACAGGTGTTGCTTCAGACATCCTGTCCCTGTCTCAATGCAGTCTTAGAGGAACACTTTACATCATGCAAATAAAGGTTGATTATTGAATTTAGCTTCAGCTGAAAAACATCCAAAGGAAAAGTACTCAAAGCTGGCGTTAAAGCTGCTACAAACTACATCCAGTCCAGAGCAGAGCCCTTTCCACAGTGAGCGTCTCAGGCCAGGTCAATGTCAGAACACAAGAAAGACAACTATTATTATCTTATACTGGCATATCAAGTCATGCTTTGTCTTCTGATTGGCTGTCAGATGTCCATTAAAATCATATATCAAGTTAATTAGTCAAGTTAGATGAGAAACTTCTGGTACAGAATGGGTTCTTTGATGGGTTCTTTGGGAAGTGACCATGGTGTGATAACGCACTCTGAGATGTTTCAATTTAGAAAATAACAGACTTATGACCTGGGCCTTGGGGGAACCATCATCTATCATTGAATACCGATCGTCCTGACGTTCAGTGAAAGTGAAAAGGACTGTGGCCTGTGTGGACTGGAGTCATGCAATAACTGATGGAAGCTGTTCATGCCTATGCTCTCTCTGATGTAAGGGATATATATATCTGGAAGCAAGCAAAGCAGTCCTTTACTATAATATCTGAAAAGTTATGAGAAGAAAAATCCTTAAAGTATGAGACTGCATAAAAATGTTCTCTGAGAAACAACTCTTCGTTGGTTACAAACTGTCTTCAGCACATGGATTATGCGGTGTGCAGAAGCAACGTACCCGCACATACAGAAAGGAATCAATATGGCATCACCGTCACATGAAAACCTGCAGCTCTACAAAATCTGATCAGAGGTTTCCAACTGCTGCCAGTCTGAACTACAGAAGGCTTTGAAGGGCCACTAACATACATTTCAAGTAAGAAACAGCAAAAAGAAACTTACAAGGTTACAAGGTTTTCAGGCAACAGCAAGGTAGAGTGTGACATGGCATTAGTCGTTTGTAGAAAAGAGCCCTCTATGAAAAATGCCCCGAACCCATAACTCAATTGTTAGATACGAACTTTTCTGCAGATCTGATCGACTGCAGCAGCAGCAGCAGCAGCGCTTCTGTTCACCTGCAGTTAGAACTGCTCACCATACTAACCCTAACCTGACAATCCCAATCCTAAAACCCTTCTGTTGTTATTCTCTGCTAACAGTGCTAACAGCGGTGAGGTTTGTACCGCAGAGTGAAGACAAATCTAGAGGGAACTTAACACCAACACGTTAACAACATGCAGCCAACTCGCTTAAACAGAAACGGACCTTTCCTACAGTGGATGTTTCCATAAGAGTAAGAAGGATTCGTGACTTTTCATCCTGCCCATCATGTCAGCTTAGCAGCTTCGACCAAGTTTAACACACCATCAAGTGGATCCAGTGCTTACTTCAGGAACACCTGGGATCCTGACAAGTGCCAAATGGAACACTCCGGCTGCGAACTGAGGCAACGCAAAGAAGGTAGTAACAGTAAACCGATGGATGCTAAGTGCTAATGAATGCATAGCTAACCAATAGCTCCTGAATAAATCAAGGACTGTAAAGTAGACAATAGATGGAAAAGAGGTAGTGCGTAATGATTTGTTCCTGTAGATGCTTACGTAACAAACTGTGCCTGAATACCTCAAATAAACTTTATTATTCAAGTCCATCAAGTCATACAGTGCATTATACTGAGTTGTTATTTGGCACACATTACTGTTTATGAGTTAATGTGATATATGGAATTAAGCATAGGTAAAAATGTGCTTTGGATATAAAACAACCGATGCACCGGCTATTTCCCTACTTTCCCCAGCGGGACATCTTTCTGGTCCAATGCTTCGACTGCCAACATCACATGTGCCTGAAGAACATAATAACTGTGACACCGTGTCTCCTAACCGGGGGTGGCGGGGGGGGGGGGGAGACGCACTCCATCTCCCAAAGCTGAACCTGTCAGGAGGTGGAGAAGAAGGCTGCTGACTGAAGGCTGTTCAACAGGAACTAACGGAGAGAGTGATGCGTTTCAGTCAGGATCTAATGGGGCCTCTCATTGACGGCCATTAATGACCAAGTAACAACTCAGTACGATTGACAGCAGAAACTTTTGGCGTTTTTCCATTACACGGTACCTGCTCGGCTCGACTCAACGCACTGTGCGTCCGTTTTCCATTGCAGATTTTAGTACCGCCTCAGCGTGGCGTGTCGTCATAGCGGCGCCGCAGTAAACTGCCGTGACCTAACGCGACACACACACACACACACACACACACACAGAACGTCAAAGCTGTGTTGTTGTTGCCACAGCCACAAGACACATTTTGTTTCAAATGAAGCTGGAGGCAGCAAAAAAAAAATACAGCTGGCTAAACTATTTAAAAGTGGCGGGTTTGTTCAGGACACCCCCGTCTGTCGCTTTCACGTCACCTTTTGGTATCGCCTCAGCTCGCTTGGAACCTCAACTGAGGTGGTACTAAAAAAAGTACCTGCTGGCAGGTACCAGGTACTTTTTTTCGGAATGGAAAACCAAAAAAGACGAGTAGAGTCGAGTCGAGCAGGTAGCATGTAATGGAAAAGCGCCATTTGTGACTAACAACGTGAACAATGGCTCTGTTGTTCAAGTGTCCGCGCAGGCCGTGACACTGAGCCGACATGCATCCATTCACTGCAGCAGGAACACCTAGAGTGATCGAGGTGTCTCCTTTTGGTAAGCCTGTGAGCTCAGTATGCTGAGAGATTCAGGAGATACTTGTTAGCTATTCATCAGTTAGCATGACGCTGCTAATTAGTTCCCTGGTTCCCGTCTTTGGTAACCTTTTTTTGTGAAGTGGTGTCACCACATCTTTCACCGAGGCGAAAATAGGTCACATCTTTAATCCGACCTAAATGAAGAACATTATTTATAGACTGTCAGTGTTTCCTCTAGACGTTCCTTCCACTCTTTGGGTTGTTTTTATGGCTTGTTACCTGCACAGCCCATCTCCACTGGCCAGATCTGGTGATGTCCCAGTACCAGCCCGAAGGACACTAAACAAAGCAGCCAAGTGATCGGCACTGCCTCTGTTTGTTGCTGACCTGCTGGTATATTTGAAGAGAGCAGAGAAAGTGGAGAGCTCAATGTTTGCGTGAGAGGCTGAATGCATGTGATGAACACATTATGCTCAGCTCTGCACACGTTGGACTCCAGATGTCCTGATTATTGTTATTATCTGGCCTAGTTTGATATCGAGGCCTGGGCTCACTGTATGACTCGCCATTTCATTTATAATAACCGACTGTCTCTACTTTTGTAGGGTGGAATGAAGAGACACTTCACTCAGCTTGTGGACACGTTTTGGCTCTCTTTTGTGCATGTTCTATTGTCAGCGAGAGAGAACAAAAGAATCACAAATCATAACCTGCTCCAACACACAAGCAAACCTCTCCTGCCAGCCTGGAAACATACAGACTCAGCTTAAATAGAGCGTACATCATCTCACAAGTTCCATCCCTGTTGATCTTGGCTCAAGGTAGAGCATACGGAGCAGTGCTACGATGTGCTCAGGAATCATTACAATAAACATTAGCTTCTCTTCTTTGAGCTGTGGGAGACAGCTTATTTAAATGAAAGTATTAAGCTGGTTTCTGTGTTGTCTTCAATTTGAACTAGAGAGACTTTAGTTGTCCTGCACTCAGGTTCCTGTTGTGCATGACAGGCAGAAACAACCATGTCAGTCCAGCTTCATACCTGGTGCTGGTCGTCTTATTTAGGGCATTATTACAGCCAACATATCTTTGATTCAAAGAGGGAGTGCAAACATGGTATCTGTGACTCAAGCTCTTCAGTAGACACAAAGCTCTGCGTTCTGAGCTTTCTGATCGTCACTACTGAGCACATTTTATTTAGTTTCAGGTGTGTGTCTGTATCTGTATCCTGTGCTCATTTCTAAAGCACTCTTCACTAACGAGAGGTCCACTAACATCTAAGAGCTGCCCCAGGACCTGAGTCAGCCAGGTCTGCTGGCTTTCCTTCATTCCATTTCCTTCCATTCTAGTTCCCTTCACCCCGACTTCCAATATTGTCTCCCTCCACTACGGTGTTTGCCTTTCATGGTCCATCCTCGCTCACACAGCTGAGCTTAACTCCTCCTATCTCATGGGTCTTCCTCTGCTACTTGGCCAGCATCTCAAACATCTATAAATCCTTTTTATGATAAGTCCATGTTGTACATATTTTACACACACACTGCAGTGTTTAAAACTATAATGCTACAAGCAACACAACAAAAACAACTCAAGAAATAACTAAAGACTAACATGATTGCCAAGCAGAGTAAGAATAGTGTTACATGCATGCACCCATATAAAAGTCAAACTCATCTATGGCCTTTGTAGTATCTCGTGCCGTGATTGGTCACGTGGTCAGAGTCATCTTATGGACGGTGTTCCAGTGGCCAATCACAGAGCTGCTTAACATCTCTCCATTAGATGGGGTTGAGTGGCTTGGCCACTTTGGCTAAATGCCTGACAAAATATTCACAATAAGACTTTTCCCTGCAATAAATACTGTCAATATGAGAAAAGGATGCAGGCAGAGTTGAGGTTTGTGTTGGGAGGACCTTCCATAGTGTTTGGTTCGCAACATTTCACCACTGTCAGTGTCACACACACACACACACACACACACACACACACACACACACACACACACACACACACACACACACACACACACACACACACCGATCTGAGCCACATCAGCTGCTTACAGTGGAGGGACGTCCTAGATCTGCTGCTACAGCGGTTTTCTAGTTTTAGTCTTGCAGCTCTTTGACTCCATGTTTCTGAGCGCTCTCTGTCGTCATGGCGATGATTCACTTGGTCATGTGAAACAATATCTATGTGGAGGGGCCAATCACCACAACCACCCTATCAGCTGATGACCTGGAGGCCAGGGTTGGGATGCGTTAGCTCAGCTCCGTGCAGAGCTCTGGACTACGTATACAACAGGTCTACACTGTGTGTTCTACCATGACTCTCAAGTGTCATTCCCCCCCAAATGTCAGACTTTCCCCTCCCACTGTGTTCAGCGTGATGGTAGCAGAGGATAAGCAATGCCCACAGCCTCTGCTTCATACACTGCACTGTTTAAGCTAACACTGTGTACCTGCTACAGCGCTTCATGTCGAGCCATCACCCATGCAGCTTTTTTTGTTGCTGTTTTTTAAGTGCTACCAGCTGTACCATGAAAAGTGTGACCACTTTTCCTTAATGTATTATTGTTGTCTAACTAAAGGCAAGGCACATAATGTGTTTCATGACGTATCGTGCAAAATAGAAGTTTAATAACAGGGCTATTATACAAATCTAAAGAAAGAGACAGCCCTCCAATCCACTGAGGATAGAGAGCAGGATAAAGAGAGGGAGAGGTATCAGTTTGAGCCATGCATTCATTTGGTCGCCACAGCGACCAGGGCAGCACCATGCACTGTACATCAGCTGGAAGCCAACTATAACCAAAGCCCAGCTCCTATCAGCACCTTCAGCGTGAACTCTGAAGCCTGCAGACGCTGACACTAACCCTAACCCGGGGAAAGGGATGGAAAAGACCCCTGTGATCAGACCAAACGCAAACCAAACTTTAGCCACGGCAGTCAAAAGAAAGACGCTTCTGTGTGAGTTGAAAACGTTTTAAAAGACAAAGAGAACTGGAGGAAAATATGAGATGATTTCAAACACACACAGCCACTCTCTACAGCAGGTTCACACTTCACTCTGAATGTCACTACCGTAGTTATCTTTTACTACAGCAGGTTACATCTGCACAGGCTTTTTGTGATCCCACAGATGTCTGCTTTCTGCCCGGAGCAATAAAAAACAGTGTACGAATCCAATATTTCCACTGACCGTGCAGCACTGCTCCACTCGGTTTCACCGGACGTACACTAGGTCTGCTGCTCAGAATTCTACCAACAGTACACAGTACAGTGAGTACAGCAGTGGGCTAAGCACACACCCTTGTGGAGCTCCGGCGGCAGTGGTTGGAAATATTGGTTTCACCCTCGGAAAACACTGGATCTTTCCAGACGGAAGACAGCTGTGGGACCACGGCTGTAAGCTGCTGTTTGGATCACGGAGTAACGTTTTCAGACTGCAGTAACAAATTCATGTGAATAACGCGGAAGTGAAAATTTGCTTGCCGTACAATCTGATTGCACCTCAACACAGAAACACAGATCCACATCCCCAGGCAACACGTGTCACCAGTCTGCTTTACAGCTGCAAAGCCTTGGAGATTCAAATATGGCACACATTATAAAATATGAGTTCCTAAAATTCAAATTTATATTCAGAGTTGTCATCTCCAAAGAGATGGTGTATGAAATAGCAAAAGGCCAAGGACACGTTTTACTACTGTTGCATTTCACAGAGAAGTATGAATAAATGATACATTTGATAATTTGATTCTGCTTTCAGATCAGAGTTGTTGCTATGCCCCGAGCTGACATCTCGCTCCGTCATCCTTCTTTGAACATGCGGACAGGGATTCATATTAAATGCTAACCTTGTCAAAAGTTAAAATGCAGCATGTTTAAGCTATTAAATGTATTTCAAAAGATTATTGAGTAAATGAAGCTGTGAAAAGCCAGAATATTGTTTCCTCACTAAAGAACTGTCACATACGAGGTTGACGCAGAAAAGCAACCGACTGGTTTGAAATCATTGACTCGTTTCGTGTTGCCAGTGGTAAAACCATCAAGGTTTGACTTGAAACCAACGCTACTCCACAGACTGGTCAGGGACGCCTTCTGGACAAGAAACCTGGATTTTGTGCTAAGTTCAAGTCAGCGTGCACATGACCTGCTGTCATAGCAACCAGCGACACACCGCAGCATGCCAGCTGGGTAACATCGCTACCTTCTCATAGTGCAACGCTGCTAAATATCTCTCTAATCTACCTACATACAAGTACAAACCCCCAAACACAATCTCCTCAGAACAGAGCAGGGACGACACACACACACACACACACACACACACACACACACACACACACACACACACACACACACACACACACACACACACACACACACACACACACACACACACACACACACACACACACACACACACACCATGCTACAGGTGCCTCTGGCTGCTTGGATAAGTGCTATCTGAAGGGAAGGAAGCAGCAGGATAGTAAAAAGATGTCCCAACTCTTCCCTGGTGTCCAGCTGTAGCATTGTGTGTTGTGTTGGAGGGACATGAATATAGCTCTTATATTCCACTATGACTCGTTGTTTTCGGATAAAAAAAGCACAATCAAACAGTCTTAAAAACATGAGCTTAGCAAAGCAACGTAATTGTTTCAGGCTGATGATTGTCAATAAAAAAGACAAAGCCTCTGTCTTTTTGGTGGGAAGAGAGAAAAGAATTCTTCAGACGATCCATAACACATTCAAAAGTGCAAAGAAACAGTACAAATCAACAACAGGATCTCTTTCTAGTCGCTTCAGAAAAAAGGGAGGCTTATTTGCATATATTATAAGCAGCACCTGCAGCGGAGAGGGGCATTCTGGGTGTTGGGGGGGGGAGAGAGAGGTGTGAGGTCTGTGTCTGTCCCAGGGAGGAGGCCTTTACTGGATGTAGTGTAGAGACCCAGGTATATCCATCCAAGGCAATACACAAGGGTTACCGTAAGAACGGGGTGCTGAGGCCTGGTTCTGGTTCTAGTTCTGGTTCTGGTCTGCAGTTCATCGGGACCAACCAGACTCATCAGCTCACTGGAACATCACAGCTCACGTCAGAGGACATTTGGAAGAAGCATTTAGTGTCTCGCAGCAAAGCTCTTTCTGTCCACCATATAGCTGTCTCTTCTGGGTTCATACAAATATAGAAATATATCCCACCGGATAATTTATATAGATGTATGCGCACACTTCTACAAAGATGAATAGATTTTCCCTCTGGCAATGTCTGGACCACACTGCTTCCTGTCCTCCAGCACAGTACTGACATGACAGTCAGCCTTCCTCCACAGGTCGCTCAGTTGCCCAGATACCAAGACTGTAACAGAGACAAACACACAGTTAATATTCACACACACACACACACACACACACACACACACACACACACACACACACACACACACACACACACACACACACACACACACACACTATCACCATCTCAGATCAAACATACAGTATATATAACATATATATACATTATGAACAACTTTAAACAGATCAGCAAATGTACATGTGTGACATCATTCAGTGCTTTGTTACACACTTTAAATTTCACACTTTAACTTTTATTGTGTCTTTTATTTAGATATTAATAAACAAATCCCTCTTGAAATATGTGTAAGTGACATATTACCATTTTCTATCATTTCGTACAGACTGTGAAGTTGTTGTTCATACAAATAAAGATCTTATTTAACTGATTGGTTCATTTGTGAAGCAGTGCTGACTCACTTCATGGAACATTTGAAAAAAAACAATAACACAGAAATGTACTTCTGTCAGTAGCAATAAGCTGCAGCTTCATCTACCCCTATCATCACCATCCAGGTCCATGGTCCGACACCATCAGCAGGTCGGTCCTTACACCCTGGCTCTCTGGTGGCACAATAACTATTCCTGATGTTCACCCCTCAACCCAAACTGTAACCGTCCAACCAAATTAAGTCAATCAATCAAATGACAACCTAAACCTGAGGACTGTGTGTCCTGTCTGGACATCTGGTCCACTGTGCAGCTGTCCTCTTACATCTCACTGAGAGACAGCTGACTTACTGTACACATGGGACCACATGTGAACAAAGAGAATAGAACTGGTGTTGACGCAGAAAACACATACTTTACAGATACCACTTGTCAACGTCACTGTCTTTAGTATTTTAAACACAGTGTCTGGATTAACATCTATTTCATAACTACAGCTAGTTCTCTTTCAGAGCAGAGCAGATAAGAAGGAAAGATAAGAAGCTGGATCCCTTGAGGTACACCGTGGTGCCTCCATTCATGGCACAGTGTGCCTCTGCCGTGCCTCAGAACTGAAACCACAGTCTGACATGCAGCATTGACATCTGTCAGCTCAGACAAACTGTCCATTTGTCTTTTTGTCAGACTGAGTGTGGTGAAGCTTCTCTGTAGTATTTACGGCAAGCTGTTACCTGCAACATCATCTCCTCTCCCCACTCATTTACACACCTTTCACTGATCAAATTTCAATCACAACAACCAAATGACAAACCACTGAGAGTGTATGTCACGTATTCAGCAGTGGAAGACTTTAGAGATACGCAGAGAGAGAGAGAGAGAGAGAGAGACAAAGAGCAGAATCAGCTGAGCTGTTGGTGGAGCAGAGGCACTGCAATGCAGCAGCAGCCGCCTAACACACACACACACACTGTACATGATTCTGGAGAGCTGCCTCTGTAGCTACAGTAGCAGCACACTGCACACACACAGCTGCAGCTGGCGCCTACTGACCCACTCACCTCACCTACCTTACAGCTGGCTGACTCATACTCAGGCTTCTCACACACTTGTATGTTTGGACGGAAGCTGCCGATAGTCCCTGTTTTACCAATGGCTTATTGTATTTCGACCACAGAGCACTGAGTTTGTATTGAAAGTTCTTACGCTAGCACCAGAGAGAGTCAGCAGCAGAAAGAGACAGCATGGATGAGTTCAGAAATGTCACTTTCAGAGGAAAACTAAACGTGAATGAAATAGCAGCTTAGTAAGTCTGGCGAGGACACATCCTAGTTCTAGGACAAAGGTAGAGACAACATGAAATGTCACTGACGCAAGCCGTTAACTATAGTTTAAGTCTTTTATGGCATAATACTGCACTGTGTACTAGACAGATAAGCAGAAACACAGAAAAAGTAGTTAAAGTTACAGAGCAGACGAGGAAGTTGCACCACAAGGTCCCGACCTTGTGTAGGTGTGTGTGTGTGTGTGTGTGTGTGTGTGTGTGTGTGTGTGTGTGTGTGTGTGTGTGTGTGTTTGTGAAGATAACAGTTTCTTGTCTAGAAACTATGAGACACCCCCCTGTGAGGAGAGAATAAAAACACAGGGAAAACTCAGATCAGCATTCATTTTCAGACGAGATCTTGGTGGACCAGCTCTGACTTAAAGTGTCTGTTGCCAGGGAAACTTAGATGCTGTTTGTGAATCCACAGCTGTGTTGTACTTTTATGCTGGACTCAGTAAACTTTGCTTAACTAAACTCTGTCTCAGATTAATCCTTGTGTTCTGGTAAACTTAAGTCTGATGTAAGAAGGTGCAGGAATTAATAAATTGGAGTCAGATTTGACAGGCCTTAGGGCCTTATTTTAGACACAATTCCCTCTTCAGTAGCTGGTGTTAAACTACAGTCTAACCTCTCTGTGGGTTGGCAGTGGCAGGAGTCTCAGCAAACAGAAGCATCTTCTGCATGGCCAGGTGCCAGCACCATTCCTGGAGGCTCCTAACCCTCCAATAATCAGGTTATCTAGGGTCAACTGAGTCCATGCTAAAGTGAGCTTGCCAATGTCAAATGATGCGTACTAACCTGGGCTTGGTAGAGTCCACCTGGGTCTCGGGGGGTGACTCCAACGAAGGAGGTGCGATTGGCAGGGGGGGTCCCAGGGGCCGAGTATGCTGAGGGTGTTTGTGCAACAACGTCAGTCTCATAATGTAACCCTATAACCCATAACTCCATGGCACTTGTAAAGTTTAATGAGGCATTACTTTGAACTAAATATGTCCATGTCACAGAGGAGCTACAACAGAGAACAGCATCGACTGATTCAAACACTGTCTATCTCTAGTCTGTGCTTGTTTCTACCGTCAGGCAGCAGATCTCATCTCTCTTTCTCTTCCTTTATGGTCTGTCTCTTGCAGGCAGGAAGACAAGCTCCACCCAGCTGACCTGGGGAGTGTTCCAGATTGTGGAGTTCCAGCCCCTCGTACCATTAGCCCATTTCTGCTGCAGGAACTTCTAGAATGTCCCAGGCTCTGCTCCTCTGGTCTCAGCTGTGGGGACCAGTTCCTGGACTACACTTCTGCTCGCTAGGTGATATGGACTCCCAGGTACTGCCAGGGGCTGCTGGCAGTGATTGGTCAAGCAGCTTTGACATCACATCCCAATAAGGACGGCTCTAACAAACACAACAGCACCCACCATCTCATGTGGGGAGCAGGCTTTATAGGGTACACAAAGGATCACAGAGCACTCTGCTGCTGGACTAGCTGAACCACCCCCCCACCCCACCCCGGCTCAGCAGTGACCTGGATCCTCGTCCTTCGCAGTACACACTGCTATCTCATGTTCACATAATTCCGTCTACCAAAACTGGGGTGGGAAGGCCCAGATTAGTAAAGATCAGGCGCTGACAGACCCTGAGTTTATCCATGGAACCTAATAATGCTGCTGATCTTTCCTCTGAGCTCTGTTCAGTCTGTCAGAGTAGCATTATGCAGTAAGTCAACAGGACCAACACAAGGTCCAGGTTACCCCCCCCCCCACCCCTCTCTAAATGCATGGTGAGATAGGTTCACAGTGGTTTGTATAACAGCTAGGTTGGTCGATTTATTTAAAGGTATTTCATTGCATCTCTTTTTTAATTTCCCATGAGTTGGAATGAGTACATTTTCTAATCTGGCCTACAATATGTACTATATTTACTATTAGCATGCATGTTTATTTCCATATAAAATGAGTCCCTTACAGACTCAGTACAGAAATAAAAGGTTCTCTCCAACATGTTCTTAACACCAGCAGACCCTCTGGGTTCTCCGTCTCTACATGTTCCTGGACTATAAATGTTCTACCTATTGGCAGGTTAGGAACATACATCAACACGGTGAGCAAAAGTTAGTTTGGACCACTTACTGGGTGATGTGGGCGAGTTTGCTCCCCCATCAGAGGAGGTGGGAGTGGCCTTTGACTCTGCAGGCCTGGGGAGTGGGGACGGGGGAGGGGCCAGGGAGGACGCTGGTCCTGGCGGTGCCAACATCTGAGAGGAGATGTAGTGATTGAGCACTTTGACCTGGTTGCTGCCATTCAGCTGGAAACACCAGAAAGACAGACAGACAAATGTACTTACATTGTGTTTCTATGTGTTAGAATGCTGCTTTACTTTATAAACCTTACAGTCGGTCATGGTAGTCCTAAAATATAGATCCCAAACATTGTTTTAGTTTATTAATTTGCACTCTGAAGCTAAAAACATTTTATCAACAGTTTTCCACGTAGACATAAACTATGATTCCCGGTTTGTGTAGGCAGGAACTAACATGCATCACACTTTGAATGTCCAAAGTTAACTGGCGTTAACACTTATACCCTAATCTATATCCAGGACGGAAGTTCCGCTGGATGTCCCTCATTTTCAGCCGGATGTCCCTGACCTTCCCGAGGCTATTTTGCAGAGGCATCATCTCTGCATACGGAGCTTGGCGCTGCCCAATACGATTGTGATTGGTTTAAAGAAATTCCAATAAACCAGAGCACGTTTTTCTCCTATCCCAGAATGCTGTGTGGACTAGTCTCTCATGTCCAGAAGGTCTGGACATGAGAGACTACTACTACCCTATAGAAACCCCAGTCTTCAGATGGCTCTTTGTCTGAGCAGCTGTATAAAAACCAAGCTGCACCACCTGAGGCGAGCTCTGTGACGTGTTCTTGTGAGATGACCTTTAACCTGGCTGTACTCACCGAGCTGGTGCTTTGATTGGCAGGGACGCCGGCCAATGTGACCAGATCTTTCAGGGGGTCCTGGGCCAGGTGAGGAGGGTAGCGGATTGCTCCATGGGGGAAGTAGGACGAGGGCGGGAAATGAATAGATGAGGAGGGATGGGGACTCCGAGACAGACCTGGACAGAGAGAAGGACGAGACACGACATGACACAGAATGACATTTTGTTCTTGGTGTTATCCTTATGGGATGATAAGAATGATGTGTGTGTGTGTGTGTGTGTGTGTGTGTGTGTGTGTGTGTGTGAGTGTCTGTCTGTGTGTGTGCGTGCGTGTGTCTTTGTGTGTGTGTGTGTGTGTGTGTGTGTGTGTGTGTGTGTGTGTGCGCGTGCATTCGTGTCTGTGCGCGTGCGTGTGTGTGTGCTTGCGTGTGCGTGCGTGTGTGCTTGTGTGCGTGCATTCGTGTCTGTGTGTGTGTGTGTGTGTGTGTGTGTGTGTGTGTGTGTGTGTGTGTGTGTGTGTGTGTTACTGACCACTGTGAACAGCTATGACTGGCCGGTGGTGTTGAGTGAAGGAGCCCAGTCTTGGTGAGTCTTCCTGGGGAGAGGGACTGTCCAGCTCTGCCTTCTTCACTGGAGGAGACAGACCTAAAACACACATGCAGACATATTACCACTATTATTGGTATATATTGTTATTAGAGGACTCCTGCAGGGTATTTCCTGTGTTAGCGCTCTGACAGAGGACTCCTGCAGGTCCACCTGTCACTCTGCTAACAAAGCTGAGCCTGAACCACTCTGCCTCTTGATCCAGATCAGTTTAGTTCATCAATGGTGACATGTATGTGATCTGATGCACACAGCGTCCATTTGAACTAATATTACACATCTACAGTAGATACACTAACACTGAGCTGTTAATGGCCGAGCCGATGCAGTTGGATATTGGGTGCACGTATTGTATATACATGCACAGCAGCTGACCGGTCACTTTGTAGAAGTCAACACCTACATGACTGCTGACAACACACCAATCCCCTGTCCCGCCCTAACCCCCATCTCCATCATTCGTCAGTATAAGAGGACTCCTGATGGTAGAGCTCAGCTCATATTTTGAATCAAGCAAATATTTCTTGAAATTAAAGCACAGTTTTCATTCTTACATAAAAGTTGAATTTATATTGTGTGTTATATTGCTGTTCACTGTTCTACTGGGGAACACACTGAACTTCATGTATGTAGCTGCATTAGATCCAGTATGAGTTCATCAGTTCTTTGAAACAGCACCCAGAGGTTCATTGAAGCAGCACTGTGTCTCCCTGTCAGCGCTGGAGATATATTTTACTGATCCTTTACTTAAGTAAAAGTACTAATACCACAGTCCTGCATTGAAAATGTTACTTAAGTAAAAGTATGTAAGTATCATCAGAAAAAATGTTTTTTTTCAAAATGCCCATTTTAGAAAGTGTAAAGGATCCAAACAGTTGTGTGTTTAATGGTCTAATCATTTCAGCTGTTATATTGTTGGCTAGTTTAATTTATAATAAAACATCATATTTTATAAACTACATGTGTTTTGTGTGCAGATATTTTAATGTGTAAAGTAACTAGTAACTAAAGCTGTCAGGTGAACGTAGTGGAGTAAAAAGTACAATATTTCCCTCTGAAATGTAGCGGAGGAGAAGTAGAAAGTGTCATGAAGAGAAAAGACTCGAGTGAAGTACAAGTACCTCAACATTTGGACTTAAGTACAGTACTGGAGTAAATGTACTTAGTTACACTCCACCGCAGCAGGAGAGCCACGCCACTGGCTAACAGCAGCCCCCAATCATCATCGCCGATGTGATCAGCACCCTTGGGCTCACGGTAAGAGAGTATCATATTGTCTTCCTACATAGCCGAGGGGGGCTTCAACAGCAGGAGGAGGAGGCTTGTGGATGCTAGCCCTACCTTTAGTCTACAACAACCCAGTTAGCATCTTTGAGTCCCCATCATTCCATGCAACTAGTGCAGGAAGGACGTGAATGGTAGATGGCAGTGTTGGGTGAGTGAGAGCCAGCATGTAGGACATTCACATGGGAACTCTTTTTGTTTGTGAACTGGCAGTTTTTCATGTTGTAAATAAAATACTTATAAAGAAAGAATGTGTGAGTTAATATTTGTATAAAAGGTGATATACATCGTCTAATAAAAAACTATCACAGAACACTGGTATGGTCCTTCACAATGGATCTAAAGGAATAAACAGGATAAAGAACAGCGAGTCCATTGTTGTCTTTTATTCACTAAGTGCTTCACATACCAGAGTCAAGTTAAGTCCATTTTATTTGTATAGCTCAGATCACCTAACAGGTAGAGCTCCACAATTAATTGCAATTTTATCGTAATCGCAATATGGACTAGTGCAATATCCAAATCGCAGAGGGGCGCAATATTTGTTAAAGGCAAAATATGTCTCAAATCATTCTAAAATAAAGTATTGTGGTGATGCAGAGACGTCCCGGCCTACAAATCCTATCCTAGAGACTACAGAAGACATCTTTGTTTGGTACAGATCCTCGCAAAAATCACACTATAATCATTTTAATTTTTTAAGATTTAATATTAGTCAATGATGATGAGAATAATAATACAAAAACGATAATTCCCTTCAATATCATGAATCATATTGCAATCGCAATATCCGTCAAAAGTGTCCTGAACCCTGGACCCTCGTAGCATGGAGAGAGGGATAAATGGAGCTGGCAGACAACGATTCCAGTATGGAAGTATTCAGTTGTGCTCATGCTTTAATGAGAAATTATATTGTGTAGCAGAGTACAGACACTGGACACTATATTCTTATTCTGTTACCTCCTTCCATGTCGTCAGTCCAGTTCCTGGAGCTGCTGGCAGGAGAGGCAGGTGAGTGGTAATACTCCCCTCCGGGACTGTCTGCCTCCTCCTCCATAGAGCCAGACTTATGGCGCTTACTCCTGCAGACACATATACACACACATTCAGACATCATGGACCATGTTTCATGGTGCTCTGTGTGAGAGAGATGAAAGCAGAGAGCTAGAAAATATTCTTTTCAAGTACTTTTGTTGGGGGTCAATGGCTAAATGTAAGGCCCACAGTAAATACAGATATTTTTTTATGAATAATAGACATCTTTGCAGAGAGATTGTCCATAAATGAAGCTTCAGAATTGTTTAACCTATTACATTTCTTTTTAAAGGAGTACTCCAGCACCTTTGCGTTACACTTCCATAATGTTAGGGGACTTTAAAAAGACAAACATTTCCCATAATGTCAACCTCTTTCGAACACAACACATCTTTTAAATTGTCAGTTTGTGGCGATGACATCATCAGGGTTGTTTTCTCAGACAGCCCCAGAGGACATCACACAGCAGAGTCACAGGCTGATGAGGACTAACCATCACCACTACAATATACATGTTAGGCCATATGGCCACACCAGGATATGCATAGCACGCATTATCATTTCTTTGCCAGATTAGGACATTTTGGTGCGTCTACCTTCCTTCAAAGGCTGCTCGAGGGTCCAAACCTGGGTCCAACTAAGCTTGGTGTAAGTCATGGTAAAACCTGAGATTACTCATGTGGTGTGTGTGTGTGTGTGTGTGTGTGTGTGTGTGTGTGTGTGTGTGTGTGTGTGTGTGTGTGTGTGTGTGTGTGTGTGTGTGTGTGTGTGTGTGTGTGTGTGTGTATTACCCGCTGGATGAGGTGCTGGCCAGTGATCGTCTCAGGCTGACTGGCTGGTTGGCAGACTGGTTGAGGTCGTAGGCCAGATGACCCTGGAGCTCCCCCATGGAGAAACTGGGTCCTACTCCTGTGACAACTGGAGCTACAGACACACACACACACACACACACACACACACACACACAGTTGATATCAGCCTCTCAATACCAAAAGTTTTCTATCTTTCAGGCAATTGAATACAAAGTCACACAGCACATTATGCTGATCAGATATTCTAACTAGCTTTGTATTGCATTTTCAGATGTGTGAAGCAAATCAAATGTTCATTATCCTGAAAACAAATAAACTTTGCGTCAATCCACCAGCAGCCAACCAGGTTGTAGAGCAGCAGGGACACAGCTGAGGTAGTGCTGAACATATGTGTTCATTCATATCACTGCTCTCCTTTTGGCATCACTTGTATTTTCCACACAAGTTCAAAGAGCAATTTCCCTCCAAAATATACCATGAATGTCGAGCCGTGTTCATTGCATACGGCAGTCAGTACCTCTGTCGCCTACTGACACCTACATCAACATCCAAGTCATAATTATGACTGGGAAACTCATGTTTCCCAAATCTGATGGAATATGGCGCTGTCATGTCAATGCACAGTATTCCAACGCACAATCATACGAGGTGGCATGCTCAATGGCACTGAAAGTCAGAAGTAAAGAGTTGGTGGCAGTAGGCTGGCTAAAAGCTAAAGCTAACGGTAAATGAGACTTACTTCTTGAGACCTGGACCAGCTCAGTGACACTGAAAACTCCTGAAGTCACAAAACTCTCCTGGAACTCTGGACCATCTGTAGAAACACACAGCATTTAGACACCACGGGTGTGTGTGTGTGTGTGTGTGTGTGTGTGTGTGTGTGTGTGTGTGTGTGTGTGTGTGTGTGTGTGTGTGTGTGTGTGTGTGTGTGTGTGTGTGTGTGTGTGTGTGTGTGTGTGTGTGTGTTGGTAACATTATGATCAAGAGTCTCTCCAGTATCTCACTATGCACAGTAGTCATAGTTTGAAAACCTTATGTCATGATCCAACATCCCTGGACCAGTGTGTACATTACTGCTTTCTGTGAGCATCTAGTTTCAAATGGTTGGAACATCCTTTGGGGACCTAGTATTCACTCCGTCCATCACATCAAACCAAGTTGAAGGCCTATTTACAGTATGTATGAGGCAGTTATTGTATCTGTTCGTGTTATTGACCAAACCGATTAAAAAAGGAAACCTGGCTTATGCACCGACACCAACATGATCAACATTAAGAATGTGCACGTGCCTTTACAGAATCTTGTCATGGTTCCACAGACTGAAAAACACAATGTTCCTCTATAATGGAAGATCCTGTACATTACCCATGGTGGCGGTGCGACTGTCCTCCTGATCAGAACCCACTCCTGTACGACTGGGACTGCTGCTCTGCTCTGCCTCTGGACGGACAGAGACAGAGAGAGACAGAGAGAGAGAGAGGGAGAGGGACAGAGAGGGAGAGGGATGATTTCAGCCGATGGATACTGAGAAATCCATCAGGGTTTCTCTTAGCTGGTCACGATGTTAGACAGTGTGTCTGCTGGGACATTTAGGTGTCAGAAGGACCCAAGTGTCCCAATGTGAGTCCATCTGGTGCCCTCTGACATCATCATTGAGCTTCCTGGTTGGTTAGGAGAGGCAGCAGCAGCTTTAAGATTACAAAGACTACGCTGATGAAGGAATCAAACCCTGCTGTGCTCCTTGTATCCTCCAGGTTCTGTCCTGCTAACCAAGGGTTGGACACATGTTATGCCAGTAGAGGGCAGGGCATAGTAACACATTCTGAGGGGGGGGGGGGGGTAACTAATCAAATCCTAACAAATCCTGCAGTCACAGTATGTGCACGAGTCATGAGCCGAGCGTCGAGTACACTGGTACAAACCCCAAACTACAGAAGGTGTAGAGTAAGGCTGTGTATCGTGTAGATAACGCAAAAAGTCAATGCACTGAAAGTACCCGGATGACCCCCTAAAAACGGTCAAAAAGTTCAGTGTGGAACGATGGACACTAAACAGGCGCCATCTTGACTACAAAGCGGAAAGGGGAGGGACCAGGGATGTCGACCGGCAGCTGATTGGACGTACGCGCCACGTAGGTCTTTTTTCTCTGGAAATTCACAGCCAGACAGTCATGGCGGCTTGTTCAGAATACGATCTCATATTGTACTAAAATAGTTCACCGAAACGTGTTTCTGAAAACATTTTAAGCACGAAATAGGCCGTGCAGTTTCTGAATCTGTCTTCATTTCAGATCGACAAAGGTCAGTTTAAAAGATTTTCATCAGATTTTGAGAGGCTCATCCGCTCGCCATTTCCGGGTGAGTCCCGACTGAGCATGTCAAATCGGCCAAAATGAAGGCCAACAGCTCCTCCAACGGACGACGGCACGGAACACACCGAACAGACTCGAGTCACTGACCTCGCCAGGCTGTCCAACAGCCGATAATCGGGTTGGTGTGTCAGCACCTTAAGAGAGTCTCTACAAGCACGGTGCTCAAACCACAGCCGGACCCGGGGAAACCACAGGGAGTTACACATGCTGCTGGGAAGCCTCTATGTGCCCCTGGCTGGCTGCTGATCACTTTATTCTGCAGTCGGTTGATATTTTACTCCTGGTGTCACTGTTGAGTCCGAGCTGTTCGGTCCCATCACGCTGCTGCCTCTCTGCGTCTGGGAGTCAGCCTCCCACAGCTCCTCGAGCCACAATATCAAAACCAGATGTGCACAATGCCTTCTTTCAGTTGTTTTTGGACTCAACTCGTAGCTGCATTAAAGCTATTTATACAAACGGTTTCAACCGACCAATGAGAAGGAAGAGCTCAGTTCAGAAGTTCCCAGATGACCCGTGAGTCAGTAACATCCACAGCCGCTGGAGAAGCTCCTGCCCTGTCAAGTCAAACTCGACTGTTTGTTCTTTTCCTATGCTTTCACTAAGACCAATAAATACATACTACATTTGATACTGTTACTTGCTAAATTCCGTATTCATGAGTCTAAATTCGCCAACCATCTTTTTTCATTTTGGAAAATGAACTCAAACGTTACATTTCATCAATTCAATATTCTAAAACAAAAAAAGCTACTAAAACCATCAGTCTATATGTACCCACTATAAGATCTTCATAAACTGATTTATTTGTTATTTAAGTCCAATCCCCTGGCATAATATATGTTTGTGTGTGTGTGTGTGTGTGTGTGTGTCTGTTTTTTTTGTGTCTGTCTTTGAATGTTGTATAAATAAAGCTCTTGCTATGACAGCAAGTAGCTTCTTAGAAATCCTCTTATTTTATATTAAATCAGATATGGATGATCGGAGCTCCAAAAGGATTCCCAATGACCCTCTGACCTTTGTTCCCCAGTTTGACTGATGCCAATGTGAATCAAACTAAAGGCTGAAATCCAGTGGATTTTAATGTGGAGACTCCTGATCAGGGACGTGCACAGGTACGGGCTATTGTTGCCTGGGCAACTGCCCGTTTGCCCTGATTGGCTTAGCTGCCCCTCTGGTCAAAGAGCCTAAATAAACTTTTCTTTCTTTCTTTTTTTAATTTTTTTTTTGCTGTGGTGGCTGCATTATTACAATAATACGCCAATCATTACTAAATTTAATCAAATTAAATTGCTATATCATCCGATCTTGCCCTCAGCGATGCCCTCTGCCCCCCACTCACGTGACTTTGTTTATATTCTCATGACTCACACACAGAGTACTGCATGTGAAAGAGAGGGAAAGCTCTTCAGCCTTCACTTGAGTTGTTAAAGTTATGGAGATTATGATAAATGCCAGGTGAATAGTAACCAAAAAAATCCACTTAAGCTTTGAATAATGTGCAGCTTCAGCTTGTAACGTTTGCATCACGTCGCGCAGCGTTGCCTTAGCTATAGTAACGTAAAATGCTACGTTATCAACCTAATGAGATAGTGGAAGGGGAGGAGAAAGCCTGACTCCTCAGTCAGAAACACACAGCATTTAGACACCACGGGTGTGTGTGTGTGTGTGTGTGTGTGTGTGTGTGTGTGTGTGTGTGTGTGTGTGTGTGTGTGTGTGTGTGTGTGCGTGTGTGTGCGCGTGTGAGTCTGTGTGTGTGTGTGTGTGCATGCTTGTTTTACTATATTCGTGGGGTCCAAAAACCAGGTAATACAGTATACTTGTGGGGTCTGCACAGCCTTGTGGGGCCCAAAATGCTGGACCCCACAGGGTTAAAGGGCTGTTTGAGGGTTAAGACTTGGTTTTAGGATTAGGGTTAGAATTAGGTTATGGTTAGGGTGAGGGTAAGGGTTAAGGTTAGGCATTTAGTTGTGATGGTTAAGGTTAGGGTAAGGGGCTAGGGAATGCATTATGTCAATGACGGGTCCCCACAAAGATAGTGAAACAAACGTGTGTGTGTGTGTGTGTGTGTGTGTGTGTGTGTGTGTGCGTGCGTGCGTGCGTGCGTGCGTGCGTGTGTACCTCTCTCCTGTACATAGTAAGCGAGGTAGAGGTCGAGCTCTTTGACGGAGACAGAGATGTGTCGCGGCTGGACACAGAGCACTGGGTTGGAGCACTGGCCTCCCTTCACCAGCCGCTCTCCGTCGGTGCTCTCCAACGGGATTCCTTTGAACAGGATGACCATCACCAGATCCAGCCTCCATACCTGGGGAAAGACAAACCCAACCATTACTGACAGAAAGCAGCGTCAATCTACCAATAAACCATGTGGACCCCACTGCTTCACTCAACACTCTCAAGTCGCCCACACATATCAACTCTTTCATGACATTGTAGTGGCAGCTTGTAAATGCTTCTGACTCAACGTGCACAGCTATCCAATGATGACTCGTAGCAAGTGAAAAACAGACAAGATACAAAAAAGTATCCATACTGTACGCAATGCTGGATTATCAAAAACTAACCTTATGCTGAAATTGACTTTCTCCGTTGAAGCTTAAAGTGCTCATATTATGCTCATTTTCAGGTTCATAATTGTATTTAGAGGTTATATCAGAATAGGTTTACATGGTTTAATTTTCAAAAAACATAATATTTTTGTTGTATTGTTGTATTTTTCCTCTTTTCACCCTGTGTGTTGAGCTCTCTGTTTTAGCTACAGAGTGAGACATCTCACTTCTGTTCCATCTTTGTTGGGAGTCGCACATGCGCAGTACCTAGGTAAGGACTACTAGCCAGTCAGAAGCAGAGTATGAGGGCGTGCCCTGACAGTAACTAGGTAAGGACTACTAGCCAGTCAGAAGCAGAGTATGAGGGCGTGCCCTGACAGTAGCTAGGTAAGGACTACTAGCCAGTCATAAGCAGAGTATGAGGGTGTGCCACGCTAGCAGCTAGGCGAGCATTGACGCACATTCGTCACGGAAGTAAAGGCTGGACTACAATAGAGCTGTTTGGAGCAGTTTGTGAACAGTGTTTTCTGTTGGTAAGATGGTAAGTGATGGAGACTCAGGAGGACACAGTTAAACATCAAAACACACGTCAATCACCATCATCAAAACTGCTTTCAATACACACTCCATAGTAGGCCTGCACGATTCGGGGAAAAATATGAATCACGATTTTTTTTAGCTTAGAGTTGATATCACAATTCTCTGCCACCATTTTTTTCTCACAAAGTGTACGTGGCAGTACCAAACATAGATTTTTGTTGGCACCTATAGCACATTGCGCATCACCACACGCCTGTACACATAGACGCTTCAATGAATAAAGAAAATAAAGTGCATACTGGCCATTTAATTACAGTAGGCTACCAAAAATAGTGGCGTACTGTATAACACATTGAACTAAAATCTGAATTCCTTGAACATGTCTTTACATAATTAAACATGTTAATGTCAATGTCAAATGCTTTCAATAACTTAATTGAAGGAGAAAAAAAAAGTCTCCAGATGTTTTTATTATGACAGAGTAGATGTCAAAATGCTCTACATGCGATCTGTTGCTGATTTTAGATGATCTGTAATCTGAACAGATGTAGTCTCTCTGACTTCTAAACGTCACTATCAGCCACACGTGTTCTGTACAGAATAAGCCTTTAAATCAGACAAATAGCAGTAAAAATCCCTCCTACTCAAAATCAACAAAAAGTTTATGTAAAACGTCATCGTGTTGCGTCGATTCTGAACCAATCAGCTGTTAGATCAGCTGAGAGCCAGGTGTTTCCCAGCATGCCCTGGGTCCGCCTGGGTCTTGCAGTTGGTGAAAAGCAACTGCGCTGCCTGCGTCTCAAACCCGCGGCCGCCTCGATGTCGTGAGGTTATTGTCGCCCACGTGTGCGTGACGTCAGAGCAAGTCGGGATCAAGTCGGACACAAATCTACCCAGCATGCATTGGGCGGCGATCGCCGGTGATCGATTCTGCGCAGACCTGGATCATCTCAAACGGGCCTAATGTGAAGGTAGGAGCTGCACTAAGGCTTCATTCAGACCCACATGCACCTTAATACATTTACCTTGTCAGCTTGTCGGAGACAGTCAATGCGTCTCATTTTGCCTTTCTGGTCCGGGTTTGACAGGACACAGCACGCAGCTTTCTTCCCAGTGATGGACAGGACAAAGTCTTCTCTGCATTCAGGTCTGATGTCCTTTCTGAGCTTGGCCAGAAGGCGGCTGGCCCACTTCTGCTTCACCTGGGAACAGAAGGATATTGCAAAGGGTCAGAACAATACTGTATGTGTCTTCAGCTTCTTTCATTATCTCTACTATGCACTCAACTAACCCATCCCACCTCTGCCTTCTCCCCCAATAGCTCGTCTTTGACGGCTCTCTCTTCTTCTTTGGTCATCCTTTTCTCATGTTTTTTGAAGTACTTCCGCTTCCTGGCCTGGAGGTTGAACCATGTGTAGGCAAAGGCACGGACCTGGGGCAGCAGAGCCTCAATGAACGGATGGAACTCATCCTGCAGGACAGACAGACACACAGACAAATAGACAGATGAATGTAAGTACACAATTATAACCAAACCAACTTCATCCTCAGCTCTGACAGCTCTGATGTGTGACAGTATACCTGAGACACATCAGTGCACCTACTCTCCAGTGGTAACATGTTCATGGCTGTGGATCCGGAGGCAGTGAGGCTCACTGGCCCGGCTCCTCCTGTACTCATGCCCAAGTTCCCTGAACCTCTGACTCTGTGTGTGTGTGTGTGTGTGTGTGTGTGTGTGTGTGTGTGTGTGTGTGTGTGTGTGTGTGTGTGTGTGTGTGTGTGCGTGTGTGTGTGTGTGTGTGTGTGTGTGCGTAGGTGCGCCGCGTGCATGCGTGCGTGTGTGTTAGCAGGGCATCTTCCTACACTGTTGAGGATTCACTAGCATCCTCCTCAGTCCCTCCCCACTCTTAGGGACCGGCACACAGCAGATTTGAGATCGTAAAGACAGTAAAGGCTACCCCAATAATGTCCTCCACATTTTGGAAAAACAAGGCTGCGTTTGTGGAGCCGTATCCTGAATGGTACTCCCAAAAGTTGTTATTTTAGATAGATTTGTTGCTGGGCTCTACGTCTTCGTGAATGTCTGTTAACAACTCATTGCCATAATCGTGAAGCAGTTATTGAAATATCATGCACTATGGATAATTCTATTTTTAATAGCTAGAACAGTAAGTTTACCCATTTATATCATGATTTTCATCTTTCTAAAACTGCTATTCCATGTCTCACCTCCATAAATTAGTGTATAAACAACAGATATTTGTGCATTTACTTAAAATACATGGAGTTACAGGTCTGGGACAGTTGAAACAACCGTCCCGACATAGACTTATGCCATTATAGCCTGTTGTGCTTTCCATGTAAACAAGCATGCAATATGATAGTCTGGTATTGTGGAGAACACTAAATGCTCTACTGAATAAGCATGTAGTCAAACCTTTAAATGAAAAACACTAATTAATAATTGAAAAAAATGTAACCGCTAATGAAGTTTACTTTCGACCATCAAAACACGTTTATCGCCTGTAACTCTGTGATAAAAGGAATAACAGGAAGCTATTTGGCTGATAGAAGGAGGTTAACATGCTCTATGTGTTGACCTAGGGAAGTTACTTGTCCCGCGTTTCAATCATCCCGGCTCTCCCATAATGCCAACAACAACAACGTGGTAGTCTGTAGAATTTGTAAAATGCATTCCTGAGTCAGAATAACAGCAGCAACCTTTTTGTCCCTTTCCCTCCCAAGTAAAGTTTAGATTCTCTGCCCGAGCCCGAACTTGACCCACGGGCCGGCTCGGGCCGATATGTCCATTCATGAAGTATTTGTGTTTTTTTCATTGGCCATCATTACTTTATTAGCCTAATTGGGTGGGGAGAAAGCTATGCCCCTCCAGTTTCTCCCGGAGCACTGGGTGTATGTCCTGCACTGA